>NW_006498137.1:369780-411712 GCF_000471905.2 Amborella trichopoda
TCTCTCTCTCTCTCTCTCACACACACACACACACACATGTGACAAAACAGAGATTGTATGCCATGCTAGTTTTGCATTTGTTTTTGTTCTTGCAATCTTTCCAGATATGGTTTCTCCTCATCTGTATTGTAATCTCAGAGTTTCATGAAATTAATGAATACAGCATGTTCTGATTTTCTGAGTGATATCTGAAATAAGATGATTGGCTGTCACCAGTACTTTTTGATACTTACATTGGGTAGTCTTAAGCAAGGCCTAGTTTTATTCCTTCTGATTCTGTGAATAAGATGATTGGCTTAATTACAGGCAGCATAATAATTGTTCAATGACAATGTTCATATGTTCAATATATTTCTTTCTGAATCTGATGATGAGTATCTTCTTTTGTACAAAGACTCATTTAGCTACAACGGAAGTCTTTGTTGGCATATGATCATATCACTAATCTATTGTTTAGGATTCCCCAAACATATGTTCTATAACTAAAAAAAAGGAAAAGAAAAACAGGTATGTTCCTCCAGATGCTCTTTGTACTTTTCCTGCTCTGATGACTACAAAATAAAGGCATTCTAAAACGAAATATTCATATCTACTTTGTTTAAATAGCATCATATATGTCAAGTAATTAAGGAACAATAAACTATGCTATCATTTGGGTTTCCCAAATTTAACTTTCACTCCCCTTCCCCGTCCCCCTACCATTAGATCTTTAAAGGGGGTTGGGGTTTTGGAGGAACATCCCCCTGTTCAAATTCTATGCAAAAAAAAAAATGGACTTTCACTGAGAATGATGACTTATTATCTGTTCTCTCTGTTGATGACATTGTATGGTTGTTAACTTAATATGGTTGGAGAGGCGCTAATGTACTGCAAGAAACCCCAAATGATAGCATATGCTAATAAGAAAAATGACTCATGATTTTCGACCCATTAGTTGAAAAACACCGCCACCTATCAAGAAAGATAAAGCCTTCTTCTGTTTAAAAAGATTTAAGAAGCAAAGAAATCCTCTTTACTAATTTATGCCCTGTTCTGCCTTAAATGTCAACTGTAAGACGGCATAATACTGATGTTTCATAATGTTAGTATCCGAAAACAGTTCAATCGGTTGGCAAGCCAAAGATACCCTATTTCTAGGTAACTGAAGAGGAGTTTCAGATAATCGGTTGGCAAGCCAAGGACACCTTATTTCTAGGTAACTGAAGAGGAGTTCCAGGTAATTGGCCATATGAGGTTCAACAATCGTAAAGATAAGGCTACACTGGATAAAGAACTACTGGTTCAGTCATTTAGGCGTGGGCCTGATACCCCGAAATGAAAGCTGAGATATTGGATATGAGGGCTGATAGATCCCATAAATGCAACAACAAATGTATATTGTTTCAGGCAGGGCATGATCTGTTAGTATCAGCCGATATATGCGAGCAAGTTGAAAGCTGACCACTAGGAAAAGAGGGACAGTCATTTTCAGCTGATGATGATAGGGGATTTCTTCCCGAAATTGAATGAAACAAACTTGTTTAATGATGATTCTGGTTGAATGAAATAAGCATGTTTAATGATGTTTCCAAAAATGGTTTGGCAAAATAAGAGCAGAACTTGAGGTCTTAAAGACATTCTATGCTCAACTAACCACAAAGCCATTGATGTATCATAAACGTACAGAACGTTCTATGGATGTTGGTGATCAAGTCAACTAACCACAAAGCCATTGATGTAACATAGACGTACAGAACGTCCTATGGATGTTGGGCATTAAGGCCCGTCTCGATGTTCTGATAAGCTACTGCTCAAGGCTCACATATTGGCAATGGAATAATGGCACCTGTTTTAAAGGTGGGCACCATCTTCTTCTGTGTACAAATTTGGCTTGTCACTGTATTAGCCCACTTCATATCACTCTTCCTACGTGCATCATCATCACCAAAGTTTTTTTTCAACTATTTGGGGGGGTTGCCATTTTTTCTCTCTGCGTGCTGGGCGTAAATTTGTACAAATATATGCTAAATGCTGACTGGAGCGTTCAATGTATCAATCATTGGCGCATTTTGCATTTTTTATTTTTAGTTTTTTGGCTTAGGGCACCCCACTTGAGGTGTGATATATGTGCCATATGTAACATGTTGGAAGTAAAGAGCGATCCATGCAAGAAACTCTTGTAAATCTAGTGTAATAGTTTTTATTGATCCATGCAAGAAACTCTTGTAAATCTAGTGTAATAGTTTTTATTACTTGTTGAATGCACTGATGAATAAAACTGGTTGCTGTTGGGAACATGCGAGTGAATTGGGCTTTTTGTTTTTTGTGTTTTTAAATATTAAATGTAAATTTCATTAGATGAACTCCATAATTACAAAAGAGAGGAGGAAATAGAAGTATAGAAGTTGGTACTCCCTACTTCCACAAATGAACCACCACAACCTCCAAAAACAACACAAAACTCAAACTCAAAGGATCCTAATTTTTACCCATTATCTAAGATCCCAAGAACTCCAACACAAAGCACTCTCAAATAGATTCACCCTATGAACTCCCAACCTAAACCAAGCTACTCAAAGAAACAACCTATACGCATTTTCCTTCTGCAATCACCTCATGCGTTGGGAATGGAGTGGTGTACAGCCTTTGCTGAATCGGCACCCATATGAATAGCAAGCAAATCATGGCAGCATACAGGAGGTGCCAGCGCATACAACCAGCAACCAAAAAATCGGAACAAAAGATCGGTCCAAGGAGGAGCATGACAGAATGAGAATAAATAAGGGGAAAGATAAAGTGAAAGATCAAGATGGAGGAGCATGGGACCTAAGAAAAAAGAAATAAGGAATCCAACTCAGACAGCTCACCAAAGGAAAAAAGAAGGGCTCTTTGTTTTTCCATGCCAAGAAATTTTGTTTCATCAAAGGGAAGACTAACCTAAAGCATAGGCCCCACAGTAACACATCCCGAATCTCCTACTTGAATCTCTCTAATCCCTGAAAGTAACATATCTTGTTACAAGTTAAGTGAATCTTTGAAAATTTAGCACAACAAATTTCACAAACCTCTAATGCGATATTTGTTCTTAATGACACAGAGCAAGAGAACTGGGGTTTGAATGTAACACAGGACGAGAGAGAATATTAAAAGTCAAATTGGAGGACCTACTATGGAAGGAGGAGATGTTTTGGAATCAAATGTGAAGATCCAAATGGGTCAAAGAAGGAGATAATAAGACAAAGTAGTTAATATGCAATAGCTAATTCCATAAGTAGAACTAATACTATCAGGGGAATATCTATTCTAGGTATTGTCGAAGATGATTATCCAGGCACAGAGGGAACTATTGTCGAGTTCTTTAGAGATGCTTTCAAGACTGAGCCCAGGCTAAAGTTTAATTTGGACCAGGTTAACATTTAAGACGATCTCAGTGGACAATGCTAGGGAATTAGAAAAGGAATTCTCTAAGGAAGAAACTAAGAAAGCTATGTTTAGCCCGTGGATAGATAAAGTGCCTGGGCCAGATACATTCCTACTGGTCTTCTTCTAAGAATTCTGGGATATACTCAGCGATGACCTATTCTCCTTCCAAGAATTCCACGACAGAAGAAATGTCAATAAAGCTCTAAATTCGACTTTCATTACTTTTATCCCCAGGAAACACACTATATGAACCCTTCACGATATTAAACCTATTAGCTTGCTCTCAGCCAAATAAGATACTTGCTAGAGTATTGGTTAATAGACTGAAGAAGGTGATGCATGAAGTAGTCACTAGCCATCAATCAACATTTATAAACGATAGACAAATTATAAATTGTATTCTAGTGGCCCAGGAGGTGATACACTCTGTTAATCAGTCACGACTGCAGGGAGTTAAGTGCTACCAGTTAATATCAGGGGCAAAAATTAACTACAATAAAATGATTCTCATGGGGTTCAATTGCTCAAGCACGAAAATTAGCGATTGGGCGCAATGGATGGGACGTGGCTATAAATCCTTACCTATCAAGTACGTGGGACGACCAATAGTGGAAGGTAGGCTAACTGATGCAGGATGGGATCAAGTAATACCAAGGTTCCATGCAAAATTGGACTGGTGGAAATGTCGTTATCTGTCGCTTGGAGGCAGAATAACCCTGATCAACGCTACTTTGGCCAATCTTTTGGTATATCATTTCTCCCTCTTTAGAGCACAGACACAATAATATTCCAATTGGAAGAAATGATATGAAATGCCTTGTGAAGTGGAGGGAAGAAGAGGAAAAAATTTAACATGGTCATATGGATAGAGGTGTAACTTCCAAAAAGCAACGGAGGATAGGGTATAAGAAGGCCTAAGATAGTCAATGAAACCATCTAATAAAATGGTGGTCGAAGCTAGCAATCGGGGAACTACATCTTTGGAAGACGGTGCTTTTTAAGAAATATGCACAGATATAACTGGAATGAACACTAGAATGAAAACAAGAGGTCTCTCAGTAGTGTAGAAAGAAATAGAGATAGTAAGACCCATGTTCTTAGCCTATTCCAGGATTCTTGTATATGATGGAGGAAAAATCAACTTTTGGTCAGCTAAGTGGATTGGTGATTGCCCCCTCAAGACCAGATTCCCAAAACTCTAAAACTTATCGAATAACGAAAGTTGCCTTCTAAGAAAAGTGGTACAGGGAGAGGTAATACAGGTAGTTTGGGACATCAAATTGAGGCAAAGGGGGGTTAATGCTTTAGTAGCACTACAAATTCTCAGAATTTACGACCATGCTATACAACTGGTTCCGTCATCTTAATGAGACAATTATTTGGGAACTCAATCCAAGTGATAATTTCATGGTTAGATCACTTTATGTTGTATTAAGTGCTAACAAGTCTTTTAATATATAGCCAGGGGTGACCACGGTATGGAACTTAAAAATTCCGCATCGAATAAAACCTTTTTTGTGGTTGTTGGGTAGAAACATAGCATTATCAATCGAACAATTGAGGAAAAGAGGGATGGTCATCATTAACATATGTATTATGTATAGGGATTCAACAGAAACAAATGACTATTTGTTTTTCACTTGCCTTTTTCCTCTAACATTTGAGGATGAATCCTAAAGCAAATTCAGTGTACCTGGGTGGTACCTCAAAGAGTGGAGCAGAAACTATGACAGACAAATTATATGCCTTGTTCTAAACTTAGATTGTGGTTGCTGCTACATTTTGGCAGATATGGAAGGAGAGGAAAAATAGAACTTTTGCAGGCAAACAACAAGATATTGGGGTCATCAAGAAGACTATACGCGCACTAATAATTCATTGGGTCAGGCAACTGAAGGACTAAAGGATGTTGCTAAAGAGCAATTTCAAACAATTCTACGGGACTTATTTGTATTTAGAAAAGCACAAGATCAGAGGCAGTAGTATGGCACCCTCCACAACCATTTTGGGTCAAGTTCAGTTTTGATGGCAGCATGAGGTAGGATGGGGAAATAGCAAGTTTTGGAGGGCTACCGTGAGATGAAAAAGGCCAAATCATATGGACAAATCAGGGACCATTGCCATCGTGCCAGATTAACTAGGATGAGCTCATGGCATTGAAATATGGAGTACTAAAACAGGAGGAACGATAACTAGAAGAATAATACCAGAAAGTGGTCGTTGAGGGTGATTCAGCTAATATGGTTAAATGGTGTAGGAAACCTGCGACCATTCCTTGGGCACTGAGTAGTATTATGGATCAGATTTGTTGTTCTTTAAGGGGGAGGAAGGTACTCTTTGCACATGTTAATAGGGAGAGGAATTCTGATGAAAATGCTTTAACAAAAGCTTCCACTATGATGTAATTTTTTGCTTTTCTTTGGGGTTACATCTGGGCTTCTCTTTGTAACTTTCATTCACCTAATGAAATTTAGTTAATGTTCATAATATAAAAAAAATGAATCATCCATTTTTTTAGTATTCACAAATTCATAGGATCTGCACCATTTTTAGAGATTTGAAAATGACTTTGGAGTTTTGTTTTCCAATACCAAATATGCATTTTCCAGGGAAGACTTTAATGTTTTATTCTAAAGCCGACCACCTCGTGGGTAATTGTTCATTGTACAAGCCTAAGCCCCGGTGGGTCTCGAATTACGTCATATATCAAGTTATTTATGAAAGGGTGCGGTTTCCATAAGGTTGCAACTTTAAAAAATCCATTTAAAGTGCACCTTCAAATTTTATCCTAACATATAATTTTGATGCAAAATATTTTTAAGATTATCTCGAAATCTATTTTTATATCTAATTAAAATATTTTAAACTGCAAAAATGATTAAAATCAAATAGATCTATGTACATATGAAAATCTTGAAAATTGACAGTCTAGATAATGTGTTGTAAGATACACTATTTTTGGGACTCAAAATCTTTTTTTTTTTCACAATCATTCATCTCAATATCGAGATGATCAATTAGAGGGTTTTTCAATATTAAAACAACCTTTTCACGTGGATTTTTGAGGTGCATCCCTAGTTCTACGTTTTAAGGTTGCAACCTTATATAAACTTTTCCCTTAATGAAATACAAAATTTTTACCGACGATAGAAGCTCATTCCAAACTTAAATACGAGTTTGTTAATCATGCAAGAAAGGGAGGCTGTTAAATCCTAAAGGGCTTAATATCACAGTTATTAGGATCGAACTAGTCATTGAACAAGTGAGAGATCTGATTCAATCAAAACCAGTTTGATTTAATCAATCATACCATATTTAAAGACAAAACTTAAAATACAAAATATGCTAAAAGAAAAGTTTCTAAATTTGTTAATTTCTATAGCCCAAACCCAACCGATGTCTCTCCTTTCTCACTCATTCTTTCTATTTGAAAGGCTCTCATTCTCTCTCTTCTCCCTCGTTCTCTCATAGACTCTCTTTAAAACCCTCCCCCTCTAATTCTCTCAAAAACTCATCAAATGTAGGTAGAGTTGGTGGCAATACTTGCTCTAGCTGATGATGCAATAAGCAATCTCTCTCTCATGATTTTGCAAAAAATAATTTTTTTTATTACCTTTTTTTGGGTGGTTGTCATCGTTTTTTGCATGTTAAAATGGTGTTGGGCAAGAACAAGAAATTTAATCATGTGCAATGGTGATTGATAGGTTTCATAATTGATATTGTGGACACACATGGAGTTGAGGACTTCGATGATTTAGAGTCAGAGAGGGACATTCGTTATAAGGTGAGGTTTGAATAAGGTGCCCACCTTAAACCATACAAGTAACGCGCGCCTCTAAATTTTATCATAAGATATAGCTTCGGTGTTGAAAATCTAACAATTATTTGGAAATCCATGTCCAACCTTAATTATAAATTTAAAATTTTAAAAAGGTGCATATAGAGCATATCTATAAATAATTAAAAATCTTGATAATAGACCATCTAGATAACTTGATTATAAGATGCATTATTTTTAGGATTTGAAATTCTTCCATACATCTCGAGGTTGAGATGATTAATTAGAAAGTTCTCCAACTTCACAACACTCTTCTCTTTAAAAAAAAGAGAGATAATTGAGGTGCGGGTGCAGTTGGCATACAGATGCATCCGTAGCTGTGGAGGTAAAATGCACCTTCAAATTTTATAAAAAAAAAACTAAAAATAAAATACTTCGAAACGTCGGATCTAAGATCAAACGGTGAGTGGCTCTTGATCAAAATGGGATGGCTAGATGGTAAAAAGATGATAGAACTTCTATGCTGTAGGGGAAGCATAGAAACCTTTCCCATAAGACTGGTTGTGATATAAGTTGTATATGTTTATTAATTGAATTGTTTCCCATAAATAAGTCTAATATTGACATTTACCCAAAGTTTTGAAACATATATTGCAGCTCAAAAATCTCATGCATTATATCTTATAATACCCAGATCAAATTCACTTCATCTTTTTAGCCCAAACAAAAGTTCAAAAAACGTTCTTATTTTTATTTTATTTTAAATCCTCTCTCTCCCCATATTTCTCTCCAAACCTATGCTGTTCTTTCAATATTGAAAAAAACATTTTAAAAATATATAATTTTATCATCTTATCACTTATTGATCTCACACCTAAATTCTCCCAAATATATTTATTTTTTGGTGTCATACCTAAATTCTCCCGAATGTTTTCATTTCCAATTATATACCTTTACGTTTTACCACTCATCCATCTCTACATCTTTATATCTACTACACTAATTCTATAGACATGTTTCTTGACTGCCCAACATTCCGCCACATAAAACAAAATTGATCTCAAAGTTGTCTTATAAAACTTCTCATCCTTGACTTCATTGGTATGTAACTTCCCACCCTTAACTTCATTGGTATGTGACATTCATATAAAATTCCAATTACACATCTCTATTTCACCTACCCAACTACCCTCAACTTCATCGATATACCACGATTACATAAAACTTCAATCAGTCATCTTAATTTCGCCATCCAAATTTAAATATATATGCGTCTTTGTCAATTTCTTCATTTTCTTAAATTATTAACCCAAATTATCGAAAAAAAATGTGCTCTTTTTTATATTTCTTGAATCCCTACTATTATTACAAAAACCGTCTAGAAGAGTGTTATTGGAAAATTCTCCCATCTGTCCATTCCAACCTCAAGATATACATAATATATCACATTCTTAGCACCACTACCAAAAAATCCAAAACAGTCAGTGTTTTTCTAATCGTTAATCCAATAACGAATCTTATATTAACGAATTTGTCAAATGTCTGAAGAGCACTCGGAAATCAAGGGTTCAAGCGGGACGAAGCTTTAGTTGGCAATCAAGGGCAATCCACGTACCCATGAAAAAAAAAATCCATGCTGACGAAGTAATGGCATCCTTCAAATACAAGAAATACTACCTTGAATACCAAATCCAACACATACACACACAAGACTCTGAGAGAGAGAGAGAGAGACCGATAACCCGTTATTACAAAATGACGCTGTATTGCTATAAAAAAAGACACGTAATAAGAAGACACTCTGGAAACTCCCTGATGAGGAAGCCCCCATTAGACCACTCATAGAGAGCAAATAAAGACCCCCCATGATCAACCCTTCCACCCCACTCCCAATAAGAGAGGGAGGGGCAGCAAGTCCCACTGTAAAAAGAGCCACTCCAAAGATTGGTAAAATGGCTCTAAAAGAAGAACAGTCTTAGATTGACCATCTCCTGATAAAAGACCCGACCCAGACCCATATAAAAGATGACTCCAGCTGAAAACCCCAGGCTCTTTACACATTCCTTGTTCAGTAAACATTAAAAAGAAAAAAAAGCCTGGAAATTTATGACGCGACCATAACTGCCACTGATCCGAGCCCAAAACTCCCCATTCATGAACAAGTGGGAGTTTTGGGAGCTTTCTCTATTTCAACACAAAACCGATCAGCAACCAACGACTCGAAAAGAATCCCGGACCCACTCCAGTGACAGACAACACCCTGCTCTTCAGCGAAAGCCCAACCCCCCATCATCCTCTGACACTTAGTATGAAACCTTCAACTTAGCACTCCGACCCAACATGAGAACCTGCATCACAGTTTAAATAAGGCAAGACCTCAATAATCACAAAGCATAAGCAAGCTATGCACAGTGTCAATGCGCAAGCACACATGTGCAAAAAGAGAGAGACAGAGACAGAGACAGAGACAGACAGAGAGAGAAGCAGGACCTGTACCATGTTCAAGTAATCACTACTAGACAAAAGGAAATCGATAGATAGCATGATGATATTTACCTCAAGGCTTCAACTGAAGTTGAATCCACCAATCGGGGGCTGGTTGGAACCAAAAGTAAAAGCAGCAGGAGCAGTTTCACCAGGTGGCAATAAGGTATCCTCATCCTCCTCTAACCAATAGGTCTCAAGAATCTTAACAGCCTTCTCATATATTTCATTGTTATCGTGGCTCTGCAAATTCTCAATCTTATCCAGACCTTCAGCATCATCGATAAGCTGAGCATAGAGGTTCACTCCATCAGTGTTTCCAAGGTTCTTTTCGGCTTCCCCAACCTTCAAAATGTTCTCAAGCCCTTCCAAGCAGACTGTAACAATACGAGGATCTGGGCAAACCAGAAGATCACAGAGTGGCCTAATGCATCCTTGATTCACCAAGTACCTGGGATTCACAACACAATACATCATTTTCTCTGAATACAAAGAAGAGTGAACAAGCATAAGTCAAAAACACTAGCCCTTTGGGGTGTATGACCACATAATGATGGCTGGTAATGAGAAGAGCTGACTGACAATTGAGTTAATAAACCAAATAATGGTCCCTCCATCATATTGGAGGCTGATGATCACAAGGAACTATTGCTTCATAAGTTTATATTATTCATTGGATCACCATGCAACATGAAAAATCAGATAATACTATGCAAATTGAAAAGAATTTGCTTCAACCAAAAAATCAAAGGTAGATTTATAAAGTCATACTTAATTTGTTCATGGGTGCCACCAGATGTGGCATTCGAAATGGCCCACGCAGCCTCTTTCTTGATATCAAATTCAGCCGTTTGAAGCAATTGAACAAGAGGTGGAATAATGTTCGCATCGATTACAGCCTGTTCATTAGGAAAGAAAATGCAAATGTAATTTCATCAAAAAATGCAAATGCAATTTTTTTTTGAGGAAAATACCAGCTCTTAAAATATGGAAAAAATAACAGTCCCTACAATTTATAGAAAATTAGCCCTCCCCCTTATCATCAACATGAAAAATCACATGAACACATTCTCATTCCCAACCAATTCTCTCAAAAAAATCACCATCTTCAACAGAACTGCTGCTAAGCACTGACAAAATACAACTTCCAGCAAAGACTTCATATGCATACAGCATTACCTGTATCTGCTCTTTGTTGCCTGCAGTGATGTTTGAGATGGTCCAACATGCCTCCTTCTTAATGCTCTTCTTGTGATTATGTGTCAAGAGTGTAAGGAGGCAGGGAAGCGCCTGATTGTTGATAATATACTGCAAATAAATCAAACAGATTGTAATAATAGAGCTCAATTGTCCAAAACACAGTTCAGGAATGCTAAACTTTCATACTTTATGAACTATAAGTTTTCGTTCATATTTAAGTACACAATGTTCCTCAGCATTCTTATTTGTCTAATCGAACGTTGGCAGTACCTGAGTTTGCACATCATCCCCAGTAACTATATTTCCAACTGTGCGAAGTGCAGGGATAAGGACGGAAGGAGAAGGATGCCTGACCAAAGAACCAAGTACAATGAGTACCTTAAGAAAATTATAAAAATAATGGCAAAGAAATAGTAAAGGACAATTAATTGCAAAATTTATTGTCCAAACCTATATAGGACTGAACTTATCCAAGCTATGTTTTGACAGTTGAAAACTTATTTCAAAATCTCCCAGGCTCATAATTGTCACTCTTATGTTACAAATTAATCAACTAAACACTTTTTCCTAATTCAGATTTCTGAAAGTGTCATCTCATAACTAAAAACATTAATTGTTTTCAAAAGAATCACAATTTTTCAAAATAGGACCTAATCTTTCATTGAAAGACAACTGTGAAATAATCTTTCGTTGAAAGACAATTGTTTTAATTTATCAAATAATATGGAATCTTTTTTAAGAACAAAAAGTTGTGACCTATTATGCCATGGATATGGACCTACATCATCAAAATCAACCCAAGCCCAGTTTCCTTGAAATAACCTAATGTGCCAGATGATTTCTCCAGTATCTAGCAATGGCCTACTTTACATTAAATTTTCATTCTGGACATACAATTATTCACATCAACTAATATTCTCTGATGCAGTTCTTGTTATCCAATTTGTCTTGAATCTTTCTCATGTTTTATTTGAGTTTCCATTCAACAAACAAACAACTATTCTCTGATATGGACTTAAGTTTGAGGGGAACATAACTCAACAAAGCAGAGCTAGATTGCTAAGAAAATTAGTTTGTCGGATAAGTAAATAGGGGGACAACAGAAAAACTTTTACCCTAAATAAAAAACAGCAATCAAGAAAAGTAATCTACTGGACTTACATCAAGAGTTCAACAAGTCTCCGACAGACACCAGCTTCAATCACAGCCTGAATTTTGTCATTTGTACCATCGGAAAGGTAGGAAAGCGCCCAGCATGCATCTGTCAAAACTTCCTCATCGGTTGAATGAATCAGCCGCTCCAGGGCTGGAAGTGCTGGCCTAGTCTGTTTCACCACTCAAATTAGAAGGATTTAAATTTTTTCTTTGACAAGCAAAAGTTAGAAAGATAATTTTAAGAAGAACAAACAAGGAACAGACAGATTTTAAAAGAAACAACTGAGTATGTTCCAGACCTGCTCAAATGGTGGCTGAGGTTTACCCCTGCAGAAGTTTGAAAGGGTCCATGTAGCATTCCTTAACATTGAAAGCTTAGCATGCTCATTCAACTGGGCCAATAGTGGCATAAGAGCTCCTTGGCTGAGCACAAGATCTCTACATTTTGGAGAGTCTCCAGCAACATTGCCCAATGCCCAAACAGCCTACAATAGCGACACAAGGAACAAATCAACACAAGGAATAAATCAACAAACAAAACTAAAAGGAATCCTAATAAAGACTAATGATATGTGATGTTTAAAACCCATTACCAAAAATTTTTACTTACGATTTCACTCTAGACGCACCAGAGAGGTCATATTGGTGAATGACATATGGCAATAAGAATAAACAAATAAAGTTTACTTACTGACAATAACATAGCATACCTGTTCTCGAACATCATCACTGGGAGAGGAAAGAAGCTGTACAAATATGGGAACTGCACCTTGGTCAATCACAACCTTGGTATTGTCTGATGTTCCAGATGCAATATTTGTGAGGGCCCAGGCTGCCTCAAACTGCAATCACCATATAAGTAATAAAATAGGTTTTGACAATTACAATATCTGAGGGGCTGCCTTGTGCCCTATTAATTGGCACCTAATAACAACCACTGAAATAAAATTTTCCTTCTTTCCCTTGAAAGCATAAAATAGGAAGAATATAAGTGCCAAAACAGTAACCATGCTAATACCTGAAGCTGAGGGAAGTCCTGCCTCGTAAGAAATTGAACAAAACGAGGCACAACACCAGCTTCGATAACTTCCTCAATAGGAGGGCTGCGCTCTGAATCACAAAACAAAATAACATCTCATAGCAGATTTTCACTAATAAGAATTTCAATGTTTAAAGTTGCATATATAGCACATGGAATCTCATACAGCAGAGGAAAAAAACTGAACAGTACCTATAGAAAGTAGCTTCCGGAACTGTGTGGTTGCTTCAAGCTGCATGGCACTATCCTCGGAATATATCTTTGCCACCATATTAGGAAGACTTTCAAGCTGCGAAAGGCCAAAGTAATTAGAAACACAGATTATACAACAAATCTAAGATTCACATAAACACGAAACAGCTCTCTTTGCCTATCAATGCGGATAAATACTTTTTTAGGACGAAGAGAAGAAAAAAAGAGAAATAGGTCAAGAAAAATAAACTATCCAATTTCAGAGTTATAATCAATGTTTTAAAACCAGGACTCCCTGGTGCTCATCAGAGTGAGTCAACTCAGGACTCATCGTATCTCACCTGAGTTGGCTCAGTTGAACCAAAAAAAAATGAAAATTCAGAAAGAATAAAATAACATAGAAAATAAAAAAAATAAAAAATAAAGATAAGAAGAAAACCGATATAGAAAATAAAAAAATGATGTTAATTTGATTTTATTGGTAGACACTTTTCCTATTTCAGAATTCAAAATCTCCCAAATCCAAGATTTTGAGTGACTTTCTGATGGAAACTGACTCAATAGACAATTCAAAATTAGGTTTAGGGGAAATTTTTCAGGTTGGATTGAGATAAGAATTGTGAAATCAACTTCAGCCAAAGCCTAGTTCCAAAGAATCTCACAAATCCAAGATTTTCTACACGTTTTGCTGAATCTGATTTTTTTCAGATAGTGAAAAGAGGAGAGGCCAAGGGTGAAGTTTGAGGGAAAAAACTCAAGCTCAAAAGAAGGTAAAAATGGAGGAAATAGGGGTTGAATTCCTGCCCCTTCCTTTTCGAGTGATCTTTTATTGGACTCGGTCAGTTTCTATGGACATGCCAAGTTAGTCAGAAACGCCCCAAGTTGTGACAATACTCACCCAAGTTGCAAGAGAGCTCAGGCGAGTAGTGATTCAGTAAACCTGGCACATTTGGGGTGTTCCTGGCTAGACAGGCTATCAAGCCTGAGTAAATCTGGACTAGCTGACTTTTCAAACACTGGTTATAATCATATCAACCCTATTAGGAGCCTAATAGATAAGACCACACAACGACAAAAAAGGGACAACAGAGAGAAAAAAAGATCTTTTTTTGGGGGAAGGGTTGGGGGAGGGGGAGGGATTCAGTTTCTTTGATAAGGAAAGACGAGAGAGAGAGAGAGAGAGACCAGCTTCATATATTTGCTTGACAAGGGCAATGAACATAAGAGAGAGAATCAAGTGCATTTTTCTTTTGACTTATGAAATAACAAGGTGATATAGATACAGAGTCAAGCTTGTTGGTTGATAAAGATGGTTAGAGAAAGACAGA
Organism: Amborella trichopoda; assembly: GCF_000471905.2. The sequence goes on from NW_006498137.1 coordinate 384,359, forward strand.
AATAAACTCAAAAAAATATATATGACAACCAACAGGAAATTTGGAAGCACCAAACGTGATAAAAAATAAACTCAAAAAATCAAAAAATCCACAAGGAATAACTAATTGGCAGCAAAAACAATGATCATAAAGAAAAACCAATAAAAATATTATGCACCCCAAACATCGAGAATAAAAAAGAAAGCAAGACAGGAAATGATATTTTTAGAGTCTTACCTTCTTGTCCATAGCAGAGGGCTGTACAGTGGGAGCAAACTGAGCCTGCATCCCTTCTCTCCTCTTCTTTTGGAGGCTCTCCTCCCTCTTACTCTTCCTGATCTCCACCATGTTGTCCTCACGCTTCCTTCTTGCCTCATCTGCATCGACTGCAACCTTATAGTTCTTCTTCCGAACTTCAGCACGTGAATTCGGCCTTAGAGACATCTTTGCCAACCCTAGACACCCAAACAAATAATAACTTAAAAGAATAGTCAGAAGTCTTGCCTTAGCGACATCTAACTAAAACCTGAGAATCTCACAATAATTATGAGTGTAACTCATAGATAAAGAAAAAAGCTTTGGGCTTGTGGCAGAATACAAACAAAAAACAACTATCCTGAAATCCCAAACATGTAAATAACATGTGACATTGCAAACATAATTTTCCATGAAATACCATCATGTCAGAAAAATAAACTCACACCCAACTCCAAATTTATAAATCATAGAAAGTCATGAGCAAATTCCATAAAACAAATAAAAAATGGTAAGTGTTAAAGCCAACGATGATATGCAAATACTAGATAGTCAACATAAAAAAAAAAACACCCCAAACCTGCAAGCCCCTATAACTCGAACAAAGCAAAATCATTAAACCCTTAAACCAAACTGACGAACCCTAATAAGGTGACCTAATCAACAAATCAAACCCTAAAAACTAACCTTATAAAAGCCTTGGAGCTCCATCATGAAAAGGCATCGACAAAAATGAAAATCAGTACCCCATTAATAACAACCCAAAAGATATAAATATAAATCAACTCCCATGTCCACAGTTTTTACGAGCCTAACAACGGAACCAAACCAGTAAAGGCAGTCATTTAGACCCTAGAACCCACCCGTGCGGAAACACAACAGACAAAAAAAATGAACTTTTTTTTTAACCGTTACTAAAAAGGCTATTACCACAAAGGCATCCACAAATTAAACCCTCAAAGAGAACCCTAAAAACAAAGCACAATACATGAAAAAAGGGAAATTTAAATCTCACATCTCCCAGACCACCCTACTACCCTAGTGAAACAACCAAATCAGCACATAAGAACCCTAACCTAGAAGACCAATAGAGCAAGCAAAAGCCAATCCAACCACCAAGTGAACCCTAATCCAATGACAAATCACCAGAGAGAACCTTAGAAGAAACCTCACAAACCCTGTAACCCAAAATCTACTCGAAACCCTAAGCATCCATAAGAATCCGAAATCAATTCAAACATCGTATAGATCCCTGTGATCTGATCCTAAATAACATTAATGAAAAATAAGAAGGCAGATAAAACACTGCAATAACACGAGAATCCACAACTTGGAGGCAAACCCTAACCTATGATCGATAAAAAGGAAACCTCTTTTACTTACAAATCTTAAAATCTCTCCCACATCCAGACCCTAACCAAAAACTACATAAAGAAATAAAAAAACGAGGCTCAAAGCAAAAGCAATAAATCAAAACTTTCAAAGTAACTCAATAAAAAATTGAGTACATAAACCAATAAAATCTCTTGTGTTTTGATGGATCGAAAGAAAAAAACCAGAAATGCATTACAATTAAAACTAGTTACATTTAAAAGGGGGAAAAACACATGGGAACCCTAACTTTCGAATAAGAGGAAGCAAAAAAAAACCTAAATCCGCATCAATTGAGAGAAACATTTCAATGAAACAACCGCAAACATAAAGAAAAGAACGTACCTTGAAGGAGGAGTCTAGAGAGAGAGAGAGAGAGAGAGAGAGAGAGAAAGACAGGGAGTCTACAGAGAGAAGGAGAAAGAGTGGGTTATGAAAGAGAGAGTGGAAGCAGAAGGCGGCTCTCAGATGAAAAAACGAGGTTGTGGGTTGGACAAAAGGGGATGGTCAGATCGAAATCGGGCCGTCGATCTTCGTCATCGATCTCAGATCACAACCGTCGGTTGCTTCTTTTAAAGTTTCGAATCGACGGTCGCTATTTGCTGAAAACAGAATGGGTGTTCTGACAGTGTGAACGAACCGGCCCTTCTTTTCCTTGAATAAATATGAGGGGGCCCGTCCTGTCCTCTTCTCCGTATCTTCTATTTTTATTTCCTTGTTAATTTCCTTGGGCCTTTTTCGGAAAATTGACATAAAACACCTCGCCCCCCATAATAATCTTTGTAAACACTTTACCCCCAATTGAACTTTTCTTAACAAATTTTTTTCCAAAAACGATATTTCCTAACAAATAACCCCCAACTCAAAAAACAAAAAAAATAGACTAAAATACCCCTCCCTTACCCACACGTAAGTCCGGCACTGAAGTAACTGGAATTGGCCCAGTTCGGAGTTTCGAAGGGACAATCCGGCACTTCAAGCGGTTGGTCCAGCAGTTTTAGGAGGCAGTCTCGCACGAGGTCATTGCAACTCGTTGGTCTGGCGTTTGGAAGGGACAATCCGACACTGAAGTCACTGTAAATGGTAAAGTCCAGAATTTGGAAGGAGCAGTCCAGCACTGAAGTCACTCGAATTGGCCCAATCCGACGTTACAAAGGGGCAGTTCGGCGAATATGTCAATGGAGGGTGCGATCCGGTGTTTGTAAGACGCGGTCCGGCGACTATCTTTGCTGTCCGATGTTTGGATGTTGCGGTCTGGGGATTTATGCTACTGGAGGGGCAATCCGACATTTTACAAGTGCGGTCCGGCAATTGAACCTGGATTAATGAGCGATCCGGCATTTGTGAGCTACAGTCCGGCATTTATGTCACTGGGAGGGCAGTTCAACTTTTGGCAACAGCGATTTGGCGTTTTCTTTTATTGGATCTAAAAATGATTTGTTATGTATGGGAAGGGTCCCTTCATCTAAAAAATGAACTTTTTGTCTTGGGGGTTATTTGCTAGGATATGTAGTTTTGAGGAAAACATTTTTAGGAAAAGTTAGGTTGGGGGTAAAGTGCTTAGGAAGTTCATTTGGGGGGTTTTATGCAATTTTCCCTTTGGAATAACTCTTTTTCTTTTCTTTTTTCTTTTTTTTTTTTTAATGTGAACATCTCCTTTTTAATTACTGTCAAAATCTATATACAAATATTTGTTTTAAACCTTACGAAAGAGAATGAGCCTAATACTATTGGGGACAGTTTGGATGTACTAGTTATCACTAATAATTTTAATAAAATTAATTTGAATAAAAAAATAAACGTTGTCTGGCAGCATCAATCGTAAGTTATGTTTTTAGCTAAAAATAACTCAAAACAACTGGAAATTTCTAAATAAATAAAAATACAACAATGTGATAAGATAGTTAATATTGAAAAGATTCAATTATCTATTCATTGAGAGAGAGTGGTGTTTAAATACAAATTGTAACAATATAGGTGAACGGCTAATCCCTTAATTGTAGGGATTTTCCTAACAATACACAACTAATTATCCACATGGTTTACAGTAGTTGTAGATATATATGATTACGAGGCTGAGTCTTCATTAGCTGATGTGCAAGGCCATATTGTAATTCTCCCCCTCAAGCTGAAGTATGAGTGTGAATAATACTCAGCTTGCTTAATAGAAAATGAAATTGAGCGTTGTCTAGTGCCTTAGTCAAAATATCAGCAAGTTGAAATTTGGTGGATATATGAGAAGTATTGATTAGCCCATTTTAGATCTTTTATCTGATGAGATGGCAATTGATCTCAATGTGTTTCATTCTCTCGTGAAAAACTAGATTCGCAACGATGTGAAGAGCTGCGTGATTGTCATAGTGGAGATGCATTGGCTGAGGATGATGGATGCCCAAATCTGAAAATAATGTTTTCAAACATGTTAACTCACAGGCAGTGGTTGCCATGGAGTGGTATTCAGCCTTTGCTGATGAACATGAGACAATAGATTGTTTCTTCGTTCGCCATGACACTGGATTGCTCCCAAAATAAGTAATCTAACTTGTCATGGAGCGTCGCGTAATTGGGCAGCTAGCCCAATCAGAATCACAATAGGCCGATATTTGTAATGAGTTGTTTGAGGACAAAATGAGTCATTGGTTAGGTGTGCTTTTAAGGTAGCGTAGAATTCTTTGTGCAACTGCAAGGTGAGGCTCTCGGGGATGGTGCATATATTGACTAAGAATGTGAACCGTAAAATTAATGTCGGGACGAGTGATAGTGAGGTGGATGAGCCGCCCAACGAGTCTTTTATAGGACTCTGGGTCAGAAAGCAACTTGTCATTCTCATATGAGAGTTTTAAATTCTACTCCATATGAAAGAGTACAAGTTTAGAGCCTAAGAAACCCGATTCTTTTAAGATATCAAGAATATATTTTTACTAAATAAGTAGAATTCATTGAGGTAACCTTGCTACTTCGATCCCAAGAAAATACTTGAGTTTGCCAAGGTCTTTGATGTGAAACCTTTGTTTGATAAAATCTTTGAGCTTTTGAATATGAGCCTCAGTATTTTCTGTGATGATGATATCATCAACGTACACTAGAACAACAGTGATAAACATGCTACATTTGAAAATGAATAAGGAGTAATCTACAGATGATTGCTTGAAACCAACATAAATGAGTGCATGTGAGAATTGTTTAAACCAATTCCTTGAGGCTTGTTTCAGCCCATAGAGAGATTTTCGAAGTCGACAAACTTTGTTCTCCCCCTCTCAAGCAAACCCTGGTGGTATTGACATATAAACTTCTTCATCCAAATCACCATGTAAGAAAGGGTTGTTGACATCAAACTGGTAAAGATTCCAATTTTTTCAAGCTGCAACAGCAAGCGAGCCCCTAACTATAATTAGCTTGGCGACGGGTGCGAAGGTTTCATGATTGTCTAAACCTTCCTTTTGGGTGTACCCTTTCGCAATGAATCGTGCCTTATACCATTCGATGGTCCCATCTGCTCTGTACTTTATCTTGAATACGCATTTGCATCCAATAGGCCATTTTCCAAGGGGTAGAACTTGTATGGTCCAGGCCTTGTTTAACTCCAGAGCAGTGGTTTAAAAAACGGATCGGTGGCCCTGATGGGGCACCCCAAAAACCCATTTGGATAGGGAATCGACCGAATCGGTCGGATTAAGCTGTAAAAAAAATATAAATAAATTATTAAAATTTATTATAAATGTTGTTTTTTAGGAATCCAATAAGAAATCGGGATACTATATTGTTAATTTTCATTCTTTTCATCAATATGTGAATATTTAGATATTTTTTCTCTGTATGAACTTATTATAACCATTAAATTACATCACACAAAATAAAAATCATAGAACTATCATGGATGAAGTATATAATAATACATGGACTACAATAAGAGCATTTTAGTTTTTTTGACAAAAACCTTTTATTTTTTTACAAGAAATGTTTGTTGTATTACATTTTTTTTTTTGTTTTTAGCAAGAACCTTTTTTTTGACAAAAAATACTTGTTGTATTAATTTTTTTTTATAAGAACTTTTTTTTTTTGACAATAACTTTTATTACTTTTTACTTTTTAAACAAAAACCTTTTATTTTTTTGACAAAAAAAAAAGAAATTTGACGAGAAAAATAATTGATAAGAACCTTACATTTTTTTTTACAATAAACTTTTTATTTTATTGATAAGAAAAAAAATTGACAAAAAGCAAAATTGATAAAAAGAACCTTTCATTTTTTTATAAGAAAAAAAATTGACAAAAAAAAAAAATTGATAAAAAAACCTTTCATTTTTTTTCTGATGACAAAAATACTTGTTGTATTATTATTTTTTTATAAGAACTTTTTTTTTTTGACAATAACTTTTTATTACTGTTTTTTTTTTTTGACAAAAACTTTTCACTGATAAAAAGCGACATTGATAAAAAAAACTTTCATTTTTTTATAAGAAAAAAATTTGACCTCAAAAAAATAAATTTGACAAGAAAAAATAAAAATTGACAAGAAAAATAGTTGATAAGAGAACCACCTTTCGTCCCAAAGAGAATAGAACCCACGCTCTCCATATAAGGAAAGAAAGTTATAACCAATAAGCCACATATTACTTAATAGTATTAAAAGCGCAAATAAAATATATAATATATTAATGTTTCAAGTTAATACCTTCACATTATATCACATCGAAGAGGTAGAAGGAAGTTGTAGTAAATAAATACCTATTTGTAGTTAACGAGGATAACGCGTTTGAAGTGAGAAGAATCACGAGACGAGGTGTGCGGACCTCAAGGTTAGTGTACGTTTCAAATTTTACAAAAATGCCCATTGAAGAATCGGCGGGCCATGACATCATGAATCGAAGAATTGGGATAATCATGACGTCACATGGCGATTTACAGCATGAAATCGCCGGTTCTTCTCTAGAACCGGGTGATTTTCGATATTGTAGTGGAACCGGCATGGGGTCTGCCGATTCCCGAGTCGAACCGGGCGAGTCCGATTTGACTCGCCGAGTTTTCAAACCTTGCTCCAGAGCATTTATCTCTACTGTCATTGCCTCACCCTAAAGAGGGTTTATAATAGCTTGGGAGAAATTATTGGGTTCTTCATAGGAACATATAGTGGAGACAAAAGCTTTATAAGTTGTCGAAAAAATTGTTTGGAGTAAGAAGATGTTGTATAGGGTAAGCTTTATCTAAGGGTGGCATGATGGAGGAGAGTCATTGACGTGATAGATTGTAATCGACAACCAAGCATATGTAGTCCTGAAGTTTATGTGGCTTAACATGAGTGCAAGAGGACCGGCGAAGAATAGGTTGTGGTGATGGATCGTGATTAAGCACTTGAGGTGATGGCGAATCTGTATGAGACTTGAGGTAAGGTAGGAACATGAGGAGGCTTTTGATGACTTGTTTCAACGATGGGTGGAGGTAAGTCATAAGTGGTGTCATGAACTGGTTTTGGGATGACAACATGGCTATGAGTTGGGACAAATTGTAAATGTTTGAATGGGAATTGATCTTATCTAAAAATGACATCCCTACTGGTGTAAATGGTTTTGGTGTCAAGGTCAAACATTTTGTACCCTTGTTGCCCCAGGAGGTATCTATAAAGATGGACCGTTTGGAATGTTGATCAAACTTATGACGTTGAGTATCATTGTTATGCATGTAACAAAGACACCCAAACATACGAAGATGATCATAGGTGGGTTGTTTTTTAAAGAGAATCTCATAAGGAGTTTTCCAGAGTGAATCGGTGTGGGCATTCAGCAATGCCATTTTGTTGTGGGGTATGAATACATGTTCGTAGTTGCACAATGCCAAGTTCATTGAATAAGCTTTGCATGACATTGGACAAGAATTTAGTTCCATTATCTGTTCGGATTTGGCGAATATGATATTGAAACTGAGTTTTAACCATGTTAAGGAAATGATATAAAATTTTGTATGTTTCGGACTTGAATCTAATCAAATAAGTTCGAGTAGAATGTCAGCAGTCATCAATAATAGTGATAAAATTATATGCTCCAAAGTTTGAAGCAGTGGCATATGGTTCCCAAATATCACAATCGATTAATTCAAAAGGAATATCATATTTATTTGAGCTAGAATAAAAAGGTAAGCAGGACTGCTTTGCAATGGTGCAAATATCACAGAAAGGAACACGACATGAAGAAATATTGTTTAATTTAAAACTAAACAATTTATTTTGAGATGGGTGACCTAGTCTTTTGTGCCAGATCTCAGCAAAGACAATGGACGAATGGGTCACAGTAGCAACAACAAGTGGATGAATGAAATGATACAATCCATCATGCATTTACCCCACTTCAATCACATTCATCATGGTCAAGTCCTGAAAGAGACAAAAAGTGGGGAAGAAGATGACTGCACAGTTAAGTGAACTAGTGATTTTACTCATAGATAGTAAGTTAAGAGAAAATTTTGGCACACAAAGAACATCTTCAAGGGAAGCAAAATGAGATGAGACATGTTTACTAATGTGTGTGATAGTTGTAGTACTACCATCATGTAAGCAAACTGGTTTATTTTGATTGTTGCTAATGGATGTCATGGAAGGTGATAGATGGGGTGTAAAATGATGTGTAGCTCCTGAATCTATCACCCATGAACTTTTGGAAGGTTGAGAGACTAAAAAACAACTTTTCATACCTGCAAAGTTAACATTGGAGGGTTGAGGAGTTTAACAATGAGAGAAGAGAGAAGTTGCTGGTATTGACTTGTAGTAAGAGGTGGCAAAGATGACACTCCTCCTTGTTGTGAAGCATTAAGAGAAGGACCAGCTACAGAAAAGATATTATTGGCACGTTTGCCTCCCTTTTGACGATTGAATCGTCCATTGGAATTCCGTTTGGGATGACCTTCGAGGACGCCATGCAGATCATAGCAAGTTTATCGAGTATATCCATGTTTGTGGCAGTGAGTACAATATGGTCATCCTCTTGGGCGAGAGAACTCTTGGTGTTGTCCACTATCAGACTTGTTGACAGCTAGAGCCGTAGCATTGGTTGAAGCCGACTGACCTGCAGCCCTTTATGCTTCCCTTCTTGAAGTACAAGTGAGTATACCTTACCAATGTTGGGTAAAGGCTCCATGGCGAGGATTTGTGTTCGAATGGTCCCAAATGACTCATTCAACCCCATGGTAAATTGATAGACTCTCTCAGTTTGTTAATATTCTTGTAGTTGCTTGGAAGAACCATAAGTATAGGTGGGTGTATTGGAATATGAGCCCAAATCATTCAACAATAGTTTGAGAGAAGAGAAATATGCAACAATGGACAATCGTTCTTATGCAAAGTGCCAATAGAATGTTTAATTTCATAAATCCTTAATCCATTGCCTTGAAAAAAATGGTCCTCAAGGTCCAGCCATGGGTCTCGTGTAGTCTCTGTATAGACTACATTGTTGGTAAGGTCTCGAACAATACCATTGTAAAGCCAAGACATGACCATCAAATTGCATCTCTCCCATGCTATAACTTCATAAAGTGGAGTAGTTGGTTTGGGAAGAGTGCCATCAACAAAGCACAACTTATTATTTTCTCCGAGAGCAACTCTCATTGCACGTCGCAAGGTTCCAAAATTATCTCAGTAAGGGGCTGAGAAACAAAGACATTACCTGGGTTGTCAGAGGAGTGTAGGAAAAAATGAGAGGATGAGTCGATGATGGATGAATAGTTGATGTTGTTATTGTTGGTTGCATTGTCATCATGATTATCAGAGTATTGATAGTTGGCGGAAGACATGTTGCAGGTCAATGAAGAACAATATTTGATGATGATGCAAGTGGGAGACGTTGCTCATGACACGAGCATGACATGAGAGGTTCTAGAGAGAGAGAGAGATATTAGCACACTGCTGCACTGAGAAGCAGCAGCTGCAAATTCCTATTGATTATGTGCTGTAATTTTCTTATGTTGTCGCTCTGCTCTTTGCAAAAAATGGTCAACATTCCTAGCATAAGGTCACCCAGTACAAAAAGGAAAAGGGAAGAGGGCAGCTGCCCAAGGCCAGAGAAACAAGCAGTTGGAAACTTCAAAGAGAGTAACAAGCAGTTGGATCGAAGGGCTAGCAGCTCAAGGCAAAGGAAACAAGGAGCTAGAAACTTCAGAGAGAGAGCACAACGGCTCTATTTAGAGAGAGAAAATAGACCCAATATTATAAAAGTGTTGTCTAGAGAGAGAAACTAAATCCAAAAAATGTGAGATTTTTAGAGAGAGGGCATAACCCGCTCTGATACCATGATAAGATAGACAATATTGGAAAGATTTGATTATCTAATCATTGAGAGAGAGTGGTGTTTAAATACAAATTGTAACAATATGGGTGAACGACTAATCGCTTAATTATAAGGATTTTCCTAACAATATGGGTGAACGACTAATCCCTTGATTATAGGGATTTTCCTTAACCATATACAGCTGATTATCCACAGAGTTTACAGTAGCTGTAGATATACAAGGTTAGGAGGTTGAGTCTTCATCAGCTGATGTGGCAGGCCATATCATAATAATATGTACCACACAACTAATAAAAATAATAATATAATATTATTTATAATATTTAATTTTAAATAAATAACTTTGCCATTATCGGTCCCCAGCATGAATGAATAAGGAGAAGGGTTGTGTTAAGTTGGCAGCTAGTGGAAAACTATTGCCACATCCCTATCATGAATCTTGATCTAACATTATATTCTCATGCCCTGGCTTTTCCTATAAGTGATGCACTGTACTGGCAATGGGTGTAGTGAAAATGAGTAATGGTTACCTAGGGCGTTCTTGGAAGTGGTGCATTACAACGATGCCCGGTTGCAGTAATAAATAGGCAAAGGTTATTATATTAATTTAGATGAGCATGATAAAGAAGCTAGTCCAAGATAAAAGGATTTGTATAGCCATACGACTGTAGGAACTCTATGAGATTAGAGTTAGTGGAATAAAATGAAACGAATGATAGTTAATATAGGTAGCTTACAAGAAACTAGGTGGAAAGGGGCAAAAGATAAAAAAATTGATAGATAAATTTTAGTATATAGGAAAGAATAATAATAGAAATAACATAGGTATAATGGGAGATAAAGGTTTAAAGGATAAAGTAGTAGATATTAATATAGCATGTGATAGGTTCTTATTAACTCAACTTGTGTTAGGAGATGAGATAACTAATGTAACTGGTGCTTATGTGCCCAGGCAAGACTAGAGGATAGAATTAAAAATAATTATCAAAAAAGATGGGTGGATGAGTCCAAAGAATACCAAATAGAGAGAGATTTTTTTGTAGAGGGGACTTAAATGTCATGCAGGAAGAGATTGTAATGGATATGATAGGGTATTTGAAGGATATGGATTTAAGAAAAGAAATGAGAGATATGAAAGGACATTTTTTTAATTTGTTAAAAATAGCAAGCACGTACTTTAAAAAGCGAAATGAATATTTTATAACGTACAAAAGTGGATATTATAAATTTTAGATAGATTTTTTTCTAATTAATAAGACAAAATAATTATCACATAAAAAATGTAGGTTATACTAGGAGAGAGTTTGACATGCAACATAGGCTTTGATTATGGATGTTTGCATTAATAGATGCAAGAGAAAGAGTAACATTATAGGTGTCTAAAAACTAGGTGGTGGAATATAAAAAAGGAGAAAATAGACTTATTTAGAAATAAGTTGATGAAAAAAGGAAAATAAAATTTTGGAAACAAAGTTAATATTATGGAATGAAATAGTTGATTGTATTAAGAAAGTAACACAAGAAGCTCTAGGAGAATCTAGAGGAAAAAGGCTTTCAAATTAGAAAACCTTAGTTATAGAATGATGGGGTTCAAAATGCTACTAGTGAAAAATGATCATGTTATAGAGCTTAACAAAGAAATAGAAATAACTATAATTTTGAAGAATATAGAAATGTCAAGAGAATACTAAAATAATAGTAAGTAAGAGCAAAGCTTAACGCATATGAAAATTGAAACAATATATTGGGGACAAGTAGGTGAAAAAGATGTCTTCAAACTAGTAAAAATGAGAGAGAGGAAGTGTAGAGACCTAGATCATGTTAAATGCATTAAGGGTGAAATTTAGAAAGTGTTGGTGAAAGATGACGAGGTCAATAAAATATGGATAGTCTATTTTAAAAAATTGTTAAATAGCAATCGCTGTGGAAGCTCAATTTTATGAGGCCACTGAAATATATGACATCGGAGGTCATAAATACCATTGTAAGAGTATGATACTTGAAGTGAAATAAACTTTTAGAAAGATAAAAATAAGAAAGGTTTGGAAGTACATGGGAGATATTGGCATTTTGCAGCTGACCAAGTTGTTCAACAAGATTTTAAGAATAAAAAAAAGGCCAAATGAAAGGAGAAGATATTGTGGTACTTATTTACAATAACAAATGAGACATACAATGTTATAAGAATTATTGAGGTGAGGCGCACAATAAACATGTAGGATAAAGTAATTGAGTAACGACTAAGACATGAAACGACTGCATTAGAAATTAGTTCTTATTTTTTATAAGGAAAATTGTTTCATGCGAGCGGGACCGCATGACAACACATGCGGTCCAAAAACTGTAAAGCATCCATCGTAATGATGGATGCAAGTAGGTGTTCCATCTAAAAACAAAGGAAACTAACTGTCCAAATGTTTTCTTACTAGAATTAATATTTTTAGTTTTTGAAATTTATTTATTTTTTCATAATCATGATCTCTTTGTTAGATATTACATGTCCTTAAAAATTAAGTCTTAAAATATTTCTTAAAAATAAACTTATTAAGAGGCCCGCATTTCTACATGTGCAGGCTTGGCCGCATAGAAACCGGGTCATTTTGCTAGGGGGGTCAACTATTGAGGTTATTTTTTTACTTAGGCAATTTTTTTAATAAATAATGAATTTTTGGGTAAATATTTACTTGGACAATTGATTAAGAAGTTTAGCGAGAAGAGAAAAGACCTCCGCATATGATAGAACACCTAGATAGATAATTTGGTGAGTATTGGAAAATAAATGAGGCTCGAGAGGATATATTGACATGGTTAGGGATATATATGAGGGAGAGCTAACCATACGAGGGCAACTAGTGGAAAAACAAATGGTATGAAATTATGTTTACTCAATTTATTCACTTTAAAGTGAGTGACAACAGGCTTACACCAGGGGTCAACGTCCAGCCCATATCTATTTGCTTTGGTATGGATGATTTAACTATGCATCCACATATTGAAGCCCCGGAGTGTATGTTCTTTATGGATGATATAGTTTTGATTGATGAAACTAGAGACAATGTAAACGCAAAGTTAGAACTTTGAATGGACGCTTTAGAACCTAAACGTTTTAAAATTTGCCGAACTAAGACATAATATATGGAATATAAATTTATTATAGCTCACCCCATGGGAAAACTATAGTTACTTAAAAAATCAAGAGCTACTATAAGGTAGGATTTGATGTTGGGACATACTATTGCAAATGTTCATACCTTAACCAAATGTGTTCAGAGGACAATTCATAGAACATATGAATGCCTGATATGGTGATATTTCATACTTCCAAATGGTGATATTCATTTTATGAAGAAGAATAGCAAATAATGAGGTCATCGCCGATATTTTTGAGTTACGTACATTTAATTTGAATGGATGATTGTTATTTTAGGAATGTCTGCTAAAGTTGAATTTCGAGTGGAGGGTCCTTGTTGCTTAGAAGCACGACAGAATCTCCATCCAAGTAACTCCCCAAAATACAAAGATAAATGTTTTATAGGGCATGTTGTAATCATTGTTTAATGGAGTCTCTGCAATTATTAAATTTAATTTAAACAAAAAAATATCGAAGAGTGTCTAAGGATGCCACCCACTTGCATTCAAAGACTAAACATTTTAAGTTCAGTCCTATTTTTTTTTATCTTAAATATTGGGGAACTATATGTTCATCATGTGGTGGTCTGGACCATAGGGAAATATAGTTAGGGGGGAGCTATTTGTTGACATAGAGATTTCCAATTCATCTTGTATGTACTATGTACCTTGCGAAAGAATCTAAAAGAAAAAAGTGAGACAAAATATCCTTGAGCTTTTGAAATCCTAGACGAGTTTAAACTACTTTAACCCTTGGCTCGACACATTTACAAAGCTAACCCCAGCCAAGTTTCTGGTAGGGCCAGGGGATCGATTCATCTTTATTGTATGGGCTCTTTCACTCAACTTGTTGAGACGCGTCCATAGTCAATGAATCTTTTCTCTGGAAATTAATTTTGTAGACCAGTATAGAAGATACAAATCTTTTGATATTAAAACAACACACACCACTTATTGCATGGTAGGATAAACCACCACATACTCCTGTCAAAACATGAAAAAGGATAAACCACCTTACACACCTACCTATGAAATATAGACACACTTGTTCGAGGATCAGACCACAATTGTTAATTGGTGAACACTAGTGTTTAAAAAATCGGTGACCCAATCCATAATTGTACGATCCAGATCAGGACTAGGTTGGACCGTCTCGGATCTGAGCGTAATACATGATTTGGTGGTTTAGCTATGCAAAACCGGTATGCTGATGTCATGAACCGGCCCGATCCCCTCTAGAACTACTTAAATCTCTGACGAATCAATTGATTCTATCAGATATCAGTTGGATCTTAGTCTAGATCCAGTTACGATCCAAACAGGTTTGAGTCCAGTGGACCTTTTGGATATTTGATGTAAAATGAGGGATCAAGCTTATCAGCCATATTATGAAGCTTGGAAAAGAATCATCGAGCAACAACTAAGGTATGAAACGAATGTATCTGAAAACCAATTTGGTTTTATACCAAGAAGGACAACAATTGAGGCTATTTTCCTACTTAGGTAACTGATTGAGAAGTTTAAGGCGAAGGGAAAAGACATCAACATGGTCTTTATTGATATAGAGAAAGCTTATGATAGAGTACATCAATATTTGATTTTGCGGGTGTTGGGAAAAAAAAGCATCTTTGGACACTACATCAACTTGATGAGAGATATGTACGATGAAGCAGTTACTAGTGTACGAATAATTAGTGGAGAGACGAGTGAGTTTTTAGTGACAATAGGTCTACATCAAGGGTTAGCATTGAGCACATACCTCTTTGTCTTAGTTATGGACGGCTTAACTAGGCACCTCCAAGATGAAGTACTGTGGTGCATATTGTTTGCAGATGATATAGTTTTGATTGATGAGACCCGAAACGGCATCAACACAAAGTTAGAACTTGCTTGTCCACAAAGTTAGAACTTGCTTGTATGGGTATACTGTTTGTCTAGAATCCAAAGGTTTTAAAATTGGGCTAAGATAGAGTATATGAAGTGCAAATTTAATAATAATAGGAACTAATATGAGGAAGTAGTTAAGATTAACGACCATGAAGTACAAAAATGACCACGCTTCGATATCTTGGGTCGATAAACCAGGAAAATGGAGAGATCGAAGAAGATGTCACACATAGAATTAGAGCTGGGTGAATGAAGTGGAGATGTGCAACTGGAATTTTATGTCATCGTCGCATACCAACGAGGCTGAAGGGCAAGTTCTATAGGACAACAATGAGACTAGCTTTGCTCTATGGGGTTGAATGCTGGGTGGACAAAAAATAGTATACCCATAGAATGCGTGTAGCGGAGATGAGGATGTTAAGATGGATAAGTGGCAAGACAAGAAGACATAAATTTGCAATGAATCTATTCCAGAGAATTTAGGCGTGACATCAATAGGCGTTAAAATGAGAGAAAGTAGACTTAGGTGGGCTAGCCATGTATCGTGCCGACCAAGTACAACACATGTTAAGAGATGCGAATTAGTTCAAGTAGAGAACCAGGATTCATGTAACCAACCGACAAAGTACAACACCTGTTAGGAGATGCGAATTAGTTCAAGTAGAGAACCAGGATTCATATGGCCGACCCCAATTAATTGGGACAAGGATAAAATGATAATGAATGAGTAGCTGTAATAGTTCAAGTGGAGAACCAGGTTCATGTAGCCGGCCCCAATTAATTGGATAATTGGAGAACCTATAATTCATGTAGCTGACCCCAATTAATTAGGACAAGGCTAAAATGATGATAAATGAGTAGTTGTAATTTTTAATCTCCAAAATTGGATAATTGGAGAACCCATAATTTATGTAGCCGACCCCAATTAATTAAGACAAGGCTAAAATGATGATGAATGAGTAGTTGTAATTTTTAATCTCCAAAAGGGACGCATTAATTATGGGCAGCTACTAATAGCCTCAACATTAACTCACACATGCTGCAAGTGACTGAGTATAACCTTTTATCAAGGCTTTACCTTATCAAATATTTCGATGTGGGACTAAATGGGGTACAGGTAATTGAATATAGGTATTAATTATGGAGATTAAATGGGGAATCTAAGGTTGATTAAATATGGGTAATTAAATACATGTGATTAAATGGGGGTCTAAGGATGATTAAATATGGTGGGGGTAGGGGGGTGCTCGTCTAAGAGTGATTAAATAGTGTGGGTAGAAGAATAAATTTTAAAGCAAATAATGAAATATAGTAAGTTTGTCAAAAAAAAAAAAATTGAGGTAACTAACAGTCACTCATACAAGCACAAATTTATTTATTACAAATTCATATTTTGAGCCATAAAAAAGTTGTATTTATGTTTATTAATTTATTTATATTCATTGTATAGTATTATAGTTAGTCAGGTTATGATAATTTTGAATGAGTAAAGATAAATAATAAATGTTTGATGTGATACTAACTCACTTTATATAGAAAATTATTTTATTCAATCTTATAATATGAACGTGTTTTCTAATATTTTAAAATTATTTTGATGTAATATTATAATATTATATTATAATTAATAATTGTACAAACATCCAGACAGGAAACAATGTCAATATTCATCGATTTTTACAAAGTAATGAAAATATATAATGTATCACTTTTAATTTCTTTAAGAAACTAAAAAATACATTATTTTTAGAGATTTATAGTGATTTTTTAAAAAAGAGTTTTGGAAACAAATTTGCCAATTTGGCTGATTCTTCGATCCAATCCATTGATCTGACACGGGTATGGGTGTGGCCGATTAGGGTAACCGATCTGTTTTTTTAAACACTGGTGAACACACATACATGTGTCAATACTTCTAGAAATACATACAACACTTCTATGGAGTGTCTAATAGTGGGTCCCCAGTTTTAGACAAGTTTTAGTTTTGAAATTTGGTATTTATTTGTTTACAAACGCCATTTTTTGTAAAATAAATGTTTTATTTTAAAATTAAAAATAATTTAAAATTGTGTTTCAATAAATTAAAAAAATACTTTCATTTGAGGCTATGAATGGTGTGATCATATGATTTTGGATGCATACAGTAGGATCCTATTCAATAGCCATGCAATAATAGGTTATTTGGGTCCTGGTATTTGTAAACCTGACATATTCTAGTGTTTGAAAGGAAAAGTATACAAAAAGACCATTGGCTTTTAGTACAAGGAGTTGACAATCACTCTTTACATTAGATTTTAAATCAATTGGTTGTAAGGGTGTTATCGACTTGATTCAAAGTTCAAAACAAAAATTTTGAAACTTCATGGCACACCTCAACCCATCCAATTTAATATCTAATGGCTAAGATTGATTGTAACCTCCTAGTAAAAATAGAAAATGGTCTTATAGCATACAATTCCTTCGTAAAATATGGTTTTAAGAACAATCTTGTTTGGGTAGCTTCTTAATCCAGTATATAACAAATCCCCCGTCCAACTCAATGTAAAACAAGGTTTTGGCATCTTGTTGTTAAACCATTTTAGGTTGTTAAACCATTTTAGCAGTTCATTTCATAATTTGATGATTTCATATTAGTGTTTTTCCAATCAAATGATTTTTTAGAAATAAGTCATTTATAATATGAGAAACAAATTAGATGGTTCATATCTTATTTTTTAGAACATTTAATGTTTAAATTGTTATTTACTCCTCCCGACTCTCTCTCTCTAGAATGTTTTCGAAAAAATTATATGTTAATTGTAATTATATAATAAACTCTATCTATTAAGTATTAAGCGAGAATATGACCCTTTTACTTTCGCTAGAAGTAGCATTTTCTCTTCCTCTTATATTGTTGTCTTTTAAGTACTTCGCGCTTTGTAATACCGTTATAACGAAATGGTTAAAAAATAAGTTGTTACTCTAAAAGACAGAATCTTAATATTTTTTTTGACAAGCTTGCCCCTAGATTTTTTAAACCTCAGACTGCTTCGTAATCCTGACAATTTTGACTTTTTTGCTAATTTTGCCCCCAGTCTGATTTTTCAAAACTCAAACGGCTTGGTAACCCTGATATTTTTCATTTTTTATCAAGTTTGCCCCTGCATAAAAGCTGTTCGATGTTTTGAACATCGGACCACATTCTATTTTATTAATTATTTTAGTAGATCAAGTAGTCTGATGATTCGAATATCGGACCACATTCTATTCAATTTTATTTTACTAAAACAATGCAATCCAATATTCGAACCATCGAACCGATTGGTTGTTTGAAAAAGTGGTACCATCTCTTAAGTAATGATCATAGCGTACTTGTTAATGGTTTTTTCGTTGAGCGTGAGAGAGAAAGCAACATGAATTACAGGGGATAGGAAGAGTTATGAGAGATTAATTCGTCAGTGAAACAAAGTGTTACATAAAGAACAGAGAGTGAGAAAATGGATTCACATATCTAGATAGAGAGAGAAAACCCTGACATTACCGCTTTGGCTGACTTAAACAAAAGCGAGTCACCTATGCTTTAGAGAGGGATTTTTTAAGAAGAGAGAGAAAACCATTCTTACCCTTTTTTAGCGAGAGAAACCAGATATTATCTTTTCTGCCTTATTTAAACAATCGCGCCCACAACGTCTGTTATTACATCATATCCAATTGCCCAAATACTTATGCTTCACTGTATAAATTTGATTTTCGATGCTTGCATTGGAGATCTCATTTTGGTTTGAGACAACCAAGTAGTATGATGGTTAGAATATCGGATCATAATATTTAGTATAAAAAAAAAAAAAATATGGTCTGATGTTTGAACCATCTTGATGTTCGAAACAGTACACCACATTATGTTTTATTTTTTTATTACATAATACGTTAGCAAACTTGATAAAAAATGAAAAATGTTTGGGTTACCAAGCGGTTAGAGTTTTGAAAAATCAGATTAGGTTTTGGTAAAAAATCAAAATTGTCGAGGTTACCAAGCAATTTGAGGTTTGAAAAATCGGATCAGGGGCAAACTTGAAAAATAATAAAAAAATTTGATATTCCGTCCTTCCGAGTAATAATAGCCTATTTTTTAGCCATTTTATTATAACGGTATTATAAACCGGTCCGTATGTAATTTTTTCTTTTCTTTAATTGCCCTCTCTTGGTTATTTATTACGATAACTCTCTCTCATTTTAAGATTACTTTATCTTTTATAGCATAAAAAAGAATACATGAGAAAGACGATGTAAAAAATAAAATATACAAGAGAGAAACAATGAAAGATAAAATTAAAATAAATTGGAAAGCCGAAAAAAACGAAGACCGATATAAGGAAAGATTAAGGTGATAAAGAGAGAATACATGAGAGAGATGACGTAGAGAACAAAATATGAAAGACCGACAAACAGGGAAAGATACATTAAAAATAAATTAAAAATCCAAAAAGTTGGGTATTAAATAAATATAATTAAAAGATTTCGGATTTCCCCTTGAATTAGATATACACGCATATGAGCGTGAGAAAAAGATTGAGAAAGAGACACGTAGAAAATATCTTAGAAAAAATTATTTGGATTCCATTGTGATATGTTAGTTCGTAATGGAAAGAAAGAAGTCATGAGGGATAGAATTTTAGAGGCCGTTTGGGATTTTTCAAACATACGTGAAATCCGTTCTCTCTCCTATCCACATCTATTCTCCTATTACTTTCTTCTTCTCCTACGCACATTTATTTTTAATTTTTTTTTTTCTATATCCATCTTTCTACTACTTTCTTTCTCTCCTGCGGATATCCATGTCTAATTTTATTCTCTCAACTCCACTTATAAGCATTTGCCGATCCTATGTATATCCATTTCTACTCTCATTCTGTCGTATAAGCATTTGCAGATCCTATGTATATCCATTTCTACTCTCATTCTGTTGTGCACACATCCATTTCTATTTTTTTTTTTTTCTCAACTCTATTTATACGGCGCATATCCATTTCTACACTCTCCTGCACGCATCCATTTCAACAATCTCCTGCGCACATCCATTATTATAATAATTGATAATCAATGAGAAATTATACAATGCAATTATAATAACAAATTTCACACAACATAATCCTTATAATTCTACATTCTCTTGCGCACATCCATTTATATATCCCTCTATCCCGTATATCCATTACTATAATAATTGGTAATCAATGAGAAATTATACAATACAATCATAATAACAAATTTCACACAACATAATCCTTATAATTTTATATTCTCTTGCACATGTCCATTTATATATCTCTCTATCCCAATTTGGGTTGGAGCACTTATATGAAACTATCATTTCTCATATAAAAATAAAAATAATAAAAAATAATAAAACTAATAATAGGTAATCAATGAGAAATTATACAACACAATCGTAATAAAAAATTTCACACAACATAATCATCATAAGAGATTAGTAAAAGCACAATTGAAATAAGATACATCTTTAGTCTCCTCCAATGCCTCAAAAATTGCTTCTCCAATTACTAAACCTTCTAGTTTACTAATAAAAAATCTTCCCATTTTTTAACTTGTATCATAAAGATTTTGAATTTGGCATCATAAATTTATTGCTTATTTGAAATTATATAGAGAGATATTTGAAATATTGCTATAAAAAATAAGTTTTATCACAATAAAAACATATTATTCAAATCATATTATTCCAATGACTTATCATGTTGAAACCAAAGTCTAATCATGTTAGACATGTGATTCTATGTAAGTGCCAAAGGCATGTAAAATAAGTAGGAAATGATGTGATGACGACTTTAGAATGATATAAGTTACTATTAGAAACTCTTTTTGAAATGGTGATGATGTTGTTATTAAAAAATCTATTTGGAATGGTGTGAAGTTGACTTTAATTCCGTATTTCAAAAGAATTTTGTAACAAAAATGAAAGAAATGATAGTTTATAGGCAGGTACGGGTAAAATGTTGGTAATACATTTTTCATATTTTTTCCAGACATAGTCAAACAGTAGCAATGCATTTCCCAAGTTGCATCTAAATACTACCGAAACAGTAACAATCCATTTCTTCCAAACATAGCGAAACAGTAGCAATATATAATGTATTTCTCAGGATGCATCTAAATACTACCCAAACAGTAACAATCCATTTTCAAGTAATGTATTACGCCACTAATATATTTCATAGACAATATATTTTCGGGTATCCAAATGACCCCTTAGAGATGCATATAAGAAATACATGGCCTAATCACCCCATGTTCTCTCTCTTTCATCTTTTTTTTTTAAAAAAGAGATGTGCTATCTATTCCTTTTATTTAAGGAGATATACATAGAGCTAGAGAGAAGAACATTAGATTGAGATTTTACTGTAAAGAGAGAGATTATTAATTTCTATATGCTTTATTGTTGAGGAAAGTATATGATGAGATCATTTACATTTTATACAAGATGGTCACAATTAATCTTGACTATTAGATATAAAATTGGGTGTCTACATTTATTTTATTGATCAACCTCAAAGTTCAAATGAATTTTTTTCGAACTTTGTGACACACCCAAAGTATCATATTTCATATCGGATGGTTGTAAGTAATTGTGACCTCCCGATAATAAAAGTAAATAGTCTCATTGTATACAATCCCCGTTTGTTTTCTATATGCTATACATTTACTATGGTAATTGTTATACAACTTTTTAATGCTTTGCGTTGATTATCGTTGTGTTTTATACAATTGCTTTTTCATGCATTACCGTATGGATGGATGGATTTGATTTAAGATCAACTATAAGCACCATCAATGAATCGTGTCGCCTAGGTAATATTATTGCAGTTTAAGACTTAAAAAGTATTTTGCATTTATCGTTTTTCCTTCTTATGGGTGAATGGAAGAGTTATTCAGAGTAGAGCATCTTTATTCTTTGAAAAATTGATTTTTAGTGTTACAACATTATGTATGCGATGGTGTTCAGGTTGCAGGTAACATCGAATCTTGCCATTGAATGGCCTTGGAGATATGATTCTTACTCTAAAGGCAAGAGCTTATATTTAATACAATTAATAATATTAACCAATATGAAGAATTGTAATGCAAATTTTAATAATTACGAATAAATTTGGAATCATAATTAAATATTAAGAACATAATTTTTCATTACTATGTATTAAAATAATATTCATATAATTAGTAAATTTTATGGTAGAATAGTTGTTATAATGATTTTTTTTGTTTATACACAATCGTAACAATAATAATTATATTATAATAATTATTTAGTTTCAAGAATATTAATAGTATTTGTAGTTGAATTAATTATAGTTATAATTATAAAAATATGATGCATTACTTATTTTGCTATATCAAAATTTTTATGTGGTATTATAAAATATCATATAAAAACTGATATTGTCAAATTAATTAAAAAATACTAATAACATCATCAAATATAGTTACAGTTGTAAAATTATCATAACATATTGGTAATGGTTCTTGTAAAAAAAAAAACATATTGGTAATGGTAAATTAGTATATAAAGTATATGTAAATTTATATGTATAATGTATACACATACATTTATTGTGATATTTATTGTAGTATTAATGTTTAGTGGTTACTCTTTTTCCGCACGTCTTTCATTCTAATTTGACATAATTAAAATTTTTATTTGTGTTTGGTTTATTAGATTTTATTATTATTAATTATTTTATTAGATGAATTTCTAAGATTCAGCATGAGTTGCTTACTAGTCTCAATAATATCATATCATTTTTGTTAATATTGATGGAACATTATAATATTAATAATTATATAATAGAAATACTCTATATTCTAAT
Organism: Amborella trichopoda; assembly: GCF_000471905.2. The sequence goes on from NW_006498137.1 coordinate 407,115, forward strand.
ATTAATATGATATGATATTAAAATATTAAGATGATAACTGCATATTATTGTGAAAATATAATTATATTATATGTTGCTAGTATATTACAATATTATTATACTGTAATACCATATTATATTAATATAAATGTTGTTGATGACATTTGATAATGATACGATGATGATACATATAAATATTATAATGATATCACAATTACAATAATTGTATAATAATATAATATTATTTTATTAAGATTAATATAATATTATAACACTAATAAATATTATAATAAAAATATACAATATTATAATATTTATATAATATGATATTAATATATTAAGAGTTAAAAAATAATATAGCCTTATAATAAAATATTATATAGATCAAAATGGCTAGGACTTATTAATAGCGAATCATACATTGTAATGAATCAAAGTGGTGCCAAAGAGTTCCTTCTCATTCTTTACAAATAAATAAAATAAATAAAATAAAATAAAAAATCAAAGTGGTCTCGAACTAATAGTTTGGGCTGTTTTGACTCTTATAAGCCGTACAAATCAAAGCTGTCCAGAAGTAATAGTTTTAGATCACTTGCACATTTTATATAAACCTGTTTCTTAGAAGTACTCCTTGAACTTTACCAAAAGCAAAATGGTTCAAAATGGACGGTGTAGATAATATGTTGTAAAATGTACTATTTTTGAAACTTAAAATCTTTTTATTTTCATAGTCATACATCTCGATGTCGAGATGATCAATTAAAAGTTTTTCAACATTAAAACTACCTTTTTCGATGGATTTTTGAGGGGCATCCGTAGTTCTAAATTATAAGGTAGCATCCTTATATAAACTTTTTCCTATAATGAATAATGTAATTCTCACTAGAGTTCCGATTTCGAACACATAAACAGTGTGCATTATAAATGGATGATGCATATGTCAAGCGATTCTCGGTATTTGTGTGTATGCGTACTATTTACTTTGGTATAAGGTGATCACAATTAATTTTAACCATTAAATGTGATTTGAGATGTTGCATTTACTCCTTTGGCCAAGCTCAAAGTTTAAAAGAAAATTTTTTTAACTTTTTGATATATCCAAGCTATTTGATTTCATGGTTGGAATCAATTGTGAGTCTAAGACCTCTTGAACTAAAATTTTGAAAGGCATATGGAATTATAGAGGGAGAAAGAATATGATACATCTATATATACAGCAGCAAAGTTTTAAATTCTTTTTTCAATTTAAGTTTGGATTTTGAAAATAGAAAAAAGCACAAAAAGAAAATGCAAGCAAAATGAAAAGAACCATACACAAAGAAAAATGGAGAAGGAAATATTGTTCAAAAAAATTTAGAAATATATAATGTAAAAAAAAAAAGAAAAGAGAAAGAAATTGTAATTTATATTACGTGTTACATAAACACAAAAAATATTATTATATTTCCATTAATAGTAATAATAGTATGTAATACATTTGGTGTTAACTATAATTCCTATTAAATATAAGAATTAAGAGAATAACTTTTTTGGTATTTTTGGTATGAATGTTACTTCTTAAATAATTTTTATAAAATATTATGTTGTTTATTAATATGAATTACATTTATAGTAGTTAATTGCAATTCATATTAGAAGTATGTAGGATTCACTTATTAAAGATAAATCCAAAAATTAAAAGAAATATAAAAAATATGCTTAGTGCACAATAAAAGTTGAACATAAAGGAAAGAAGGTGATGACTTTACAACAAGTCTTTTTTTTCTATTTTTAATTTAGGTTTGGATTTTGGTAATTGGGAAGCATAGATTTAGAAAATATAAAACTACAAGAAATTTAAGAAAAAGTAGAGAAGAAAAACGCTCTTTCTTTTATTATTTTACTAATAAATTATTTGATATTTTTACTTTTAAAACAATTATGTTTGCCAATATACTATAATAGAAAAAGTTTATATAAGATGTCAACCTTATGCTGTAGAAGTAATGCAGCACCTCAAAATCCAGCACCTCAAAATCCCCTAAAAAGGATTGTTATGACACTGCAAAACCCTCCAAATGATCATGTAAACCTCGAAATATATTGATATAAAAAAATAATAATAATTCAAGCTTCAAAAATAGTACATCTTGTAAAGCATTATCTTGACGGTCCATTTTCAAGTATTTATAAATCTATTTGATTTCACCATTATTGGAACTTTAAATTTTATGAGTGGGGATTGAAAAAAATGTTAGGCCATCAAAGGGGTTTTCACGCATCGAAACTATAAGTTTTGTCATAATTTGGAAACGTGCCTTACTTTGATTGTTTAAGGTTGACTCTTTATACAAATCACACCCATCTATGATTTTAATTATATTTTTTACCCATGTGATTTGCATTTTTGGCTAATAATTTGAATTTTTTTTGCTTATAAATATTAAACTGAAAAATTTGAAAAATGCCTAAAGATTAATATAAAAATATCAAATTTTCTTTCAATGTAATTTGAATTTCCTTAACATGTCACATAACCTTCAAAATATGAATATCGTTTTATTTATAACTTTGTGATGAATATAATTCTTATTAAATATAAGAATTAACACAAAAAAATGTTTCTTAATAATTTACTTTTCATTATTATGTCGCTTGTTAAACAAATCTAATAGTGAATTCTATTTATGATAATAATATAATCCCTATTAAATAGTAGCAATTATTATTAAATTAGTATAATCCTTTAACAAATGGGTGCATTGGCATACAGATGCATCTGTAGGTGTAGAGGTAAGGCGCACCTTCAAATTTTATCATGGTATATAATTTTGATATAAAATGTTCTTAGGATTATCTCAAAATCTATTTTTATATCTAATTATAAAATTTAAATTTTAAAAATGGTTAAAATCAAGTCGATCTATAAACATATGAAAATCTTGAAAACGGATGGTGTAGATAATATGTTGTAAAATGCACTATTTGTGAGACCTAAAATCTTTTTATTTTTCATGGTCATACATCTCGATGTAGAGATGATCGTTCAAAAGGTTTTTCAACATTAAAACTACATTTTCTGATGGATTTTGAAGTGCATCTATAGTTCTACATTATAAAGTTACATCCTTACATAAATTTTTTCCTTAACAAATATATATCTATGCTGCATTATCATGCCAAAGTTAAAGGGTCCTTAACAAATATGTATCTATGCTACATTATCATGCCAAAGTTAAGGGGTGGACACATGTCGCAAAAATAAAGCATGACTCTAATGTTAGAGATAAGATATGATAAGAAGCCTCAAGAATTAGGATATGGTACTTGGAGTGATGCTCTAGAAAGTCATAAAAAATCCTAAATTTTAGAGAGGGACTCAATTTTCCTTTTGTAATTTTAAAAAATAATATCCGAAAAAGAGTGCCTATAGAGAGAGAGAGGGAGAGAGAGCTGCTAAATTATAGGTTTATATCTAAAAGGATAGAGAGATTCATTAATATAATGTATCTTTAAAGAGAGAAACTTCTTAAAAGTACCGCGTATAGAGATATAGGAAGAAAATTTAGAGAATCCTAAATTTTGCATGTTATAAATTATTTGTTCTTTAAAAGTCTATAACTTTTCTTTGTTGTCATTTTTCAATATTTGAAGAAAATATTTTCCTTAATTAAAAAATAAATAAATAGGAAAGTGCTTAGTTTCTTTCCTTTTTAAAAAAAATTATAACTCCAAAAATATATTTTTGCTTCAAAAGTAGTTTATGAGCAGTTTTATGATTTTTTTTAATTATGAGCTTATGATATTTTCAATAACCATGCCCATTATGTCTTCTCCTACATTTTGTATCGTTAGTTGGACCTAGGATTAAGGTTTAGGAAGTGTTTTAACCAAAATTTTTAGGGAGGGGTGTAAAGTTGTCTTTCTTTGGCATTCATTTGGGGTACCAGATGAATGACAAAGAAGTAGATATATGTTATACGATGGCAATGAAATTTTTTGATGCCATTCTTTTGAATGACTAGTATACCGTTTGAGGAGGCGATATGATAATGAATACTTTTGATCTGTAAGACATCGAACTGAAATTGTATTATCAAATAGTAACATTGAGAGGTGTCCGTCATTCGGGATCTGAAGTGACAATCAACATGAACCTTGCTATCTTTGAGCTAATGGTACTCCTTGCTGAAGTCACCCAATACTACTTGGGATGTCAGTGTGATTATATTCGACTTTAGATTTTTTTTTTGAGATTTGGTTTTCCAATTGAATGAGATTTTGATTTAGAAGAAATGATAAATTCCTGACTAGTTGAACTTCTTGATCACCTTTAATTCTAATTTTTAGGATGTTTAGGCTTAAGTATTGGGAACTTATGGGTTGGTATTTCTTTCCTAAGAGTTTGCAACATGGCATCCAGGATCTGATAGCAGTAAAAACATCATGTCAAAACCTACTTGAAACTTCTTTGTTTTTAAAAGCCTTTAACCTTGGTACAAGAAAGTCATCAAGACCCTAGGCATCATACGTGAAATCTGGGTGGCGGTGGGTGAAGAGCCCCTTGGCATCATATGTGAAATCGGGGTGGCGGTGGGTGCCACATTGAACCTAAGCATCATATGTGAAATCTGGGTGGC
>NW_006498137.1:421760-433279 GCF_000471905.2 Amborella trichopoda
AATGATTTGATTTTGTGGAGTCATTTTGATTCAAAAAACACTAAGTATTCTAAGTATTCTTTAAGTATCGGACTACCTGTTGGCTATACTTCATTATGCAATTGTGTAATAAAGCCTTAAGATTTTATATATTTATGTATGCAGCAATTAAGATTTAATATCTTTATGTATGCAGCAATGTTATGAAATTATATATTTATGTATGCAGCAATTAAGATTTAATATCTTTATGTATGCAGCAATGTTATGAAAAATGGATTCATGATGATGACAATATTGAAGATGTTGAGGGCCAGAAAACAGAACAGGGTGGGAGTAACACAGAATAGTGTGGGAGAGAGCATGAAGCCTGGACGAGTCTAAGAGACTTTGGCCAAGGGGGTACCATAAGAAATATTTCTGACTGGCGACGCGGTACAATTGCGACATTACAGACTCCACCAAGCCTTCTTTAGATTTTTCGCCCCGTAAATCTTGATAGTGAAGTACAACATATGATCCCCCTCGTCGCTCTCATTACTACTAGCATTGTTAGTTGGACTTTGTAACTTCATTAATTGAATTAATGTCATCTTCATAGTATTCAAATATTAATTTATATAAAAAGTTAATTCAATTTTTTTTTTTAAGATAAATGTATGTAATATAATAGTAAACACTTAAACTAAATTTTTAATTTTTTTTCAATTTTTTTAAAATTTTTTGGATATTTTTACCTTTTTTTTTTTTCAAAAAACTACTTGACCGGTTAAAACGGTTAACCGCCCTAATTAGTCCGGTTCCGGTTCAAACTGCTCCCAGCCCCAAAACCAGCTAACCGTTCCGATTCGACTTTGCGAACATTGGTACTGACTCTTGAGTTTTTAGTTATCAGATACTCATATTCACATAATCACAATGTCTTCTGAGGTTCTACTTAGAAACAAATTGATTCGGGCTGAAAGCATGGGACATACCCAAATCCATTGGACAAACAAAAGATCCAATGCAATTATTGTAAGAGAATCTATTCATACGAAATTAATAGATTCAAAAAGCATTTGGCCCGGATAAAAGGGGACCGGATAAAAGGGGACTTTGATCCTGGCACTAAAGTCTTAGTAAAAATAAAGAATGAGATGTTGGAGCTTTAAAAAAGGTTCAAGAAGAAGAAAGAAGAGGTTAAAAAAAAAGTGCATGATATTATAAGATCAGTAGATATTTGGAACCAGAGAAAAGAGGAAGAGAAGTATGAAAGTAGGGCTAGGCCGATGATAGATGTAGAGATCGCGCATAGTAAGCCACGTAGTGTAGGGCATATGGACTCTTACTTCGTACCCCCCGATCTTGCTGTTTCAGCTTGAGGAAAGAACCAACTACAATTTATAGCCATCTAAAAAAAAGCTCAAAAAGAAAAAGTAGATTAGTATGTGGCCATGTAGATTTATCAAGAAGGCATCTCTTTCAATGCCACTACTTTGGAGAACTTACAAGCCATGGTGGAAGTAGTGGGCCAATTTGGGCTTGGATGTACAATCCCTACCCATACCATCACAAAGGGCTTCTTCTTATAAAAGAGGTAGAATAAGACTTATCGGGATTCATAGAGTCCAGATTGGAGTAACCATAATGACAGAAGGATGGTCTGACCAGAAGCTGATGGGGTTGTGTGGCCATTTAAAAGGCCTTATGAGCTCCAGTGGTAGTGTGGTCTAATTTGGACTGTGAAATATTGTTAATGCCTAGACTCATCTGAGCTTTGACTTGTTATGACTCAATGTATGGTCTAAAAATCCATAGTCCTGGACATTGTATCAGCACAACTGATGAGAGTTTTGATATGGGGTTATCCATTGATGATGTCGGAGTTATGCCCATGACAGTTGGGCAGGGGACATGGATTTGACCCATGATGGCCTAATAGGACAATGACCTAAATCCTCATCACTACGATCATACAACATGTAGACTAGATATGTGTTTGGGAATCAGCCCTTTGGATAAGGGTGTGTGACGTGTACATATGCGTAAGAGATGACTCCTTGCAATACTAGTATTTGAAAGGACCCATGAGGTTAATGCTTAAATGGGGTTTGGACTTGTCCTTAGAGAGAGACTTGTAATTCATGAATTAGGATCATATGTCTTTCATTATTTTTATTTTTGTAGACACCCCATTTTAAATCTGGCAAATTCTATGGTTTTCTAAACCTTTAGGACCACATTATCCTAGTAGAATCAATGTAATTAACCCAAAACTACCCAAATCCTATCTCAATTTGAAGTAGAGCCCAAGAGCTTTCAAACGGTATAAGAATCGCCTGAATCAGACTTATGGCTAAAAAAAATATAATAAATGATAACTTAGTCCCTGTAAGACCCAACTGTCGGGTAGAGGGCCGGGTTGTAACGGGCCCGACAGGCCCAGATCCGGGCTGATAGTGCAGTAAACACGTATTCTTTAATTAGATAAGGCTAAAACTTCAAGATAAATCCAAAAAATTCCGAAAAAACTCCAAAACATTTAGGAAAAATCACCAATTGAATTTTATAAATACCCCCTCTCCCTAACCCAAAAGGAGAGAAAAAAAGAGACAAAAAAAACTTAGAAATTCCCAAAATTAGGAAAATTATCCAAAAATACCAAAAATAGGAAAAACCCTGAAAGAATTCTTAAAAATTTAGAAAAAATCTCCAAAAATCCCAAAAAATTAGAGAAAATATCAAAATTCATATTCAACATCTGAAGATCACAAAACCCTTAGAAAACTAAAGAAATTCTCCTCCATACCCCAGAAAGACTGATAGCTTTAGAAAAATTTGTAGATTGAAAACCTCAGAGAAGATAGAAACCCTAGCCTCTTGAAGTTCTAACTCCCAAGACTGAGAAAACTTAGACCTAGGGCATAAAAACCCTAGATCAAAACTAGAATTAAGGCACAACAACCCTAGATCTAACCTTTTACACCAGATATTTGCTGGTCAACATCTGAATTAGAGAGGTAAAGAGGACCGGTTCTGATACGGGCAAGCTCTCGAAGGCTCGAGAATCTCGGGCCATCTGGCCTGGTTTGGTATCATTTTTTCCTTTCTCTTACTTCTTTCTTTTTTACTGTTTTTCTTCTTTTATTTATTTTTGATATGTTAACTTGTCTTAAAATCATATTTTAATGCTCTGGATCATGCTGGCTCTATCATAGATCTGAGAGTAGATCTACTTGTTTTTTCGAGCAAATCTGCCCTCAGATCTAAATTCGATGTCTCACTTTCTCTACCACTTTATTTACATCTTTTTAAATAGTTTAAGGTCTTAAAATTCACGATATCTTCATCGGAAGATTTGTCAGATTTTCATCGTAAACAGTTTGGTGCCTACCGTGGGGCTATTTCGAGCTTGATCCAAGCTTCAAAATACGATTTTTACTCATTATTTTTCACTGTTTTCAATCACAAAATGTCCCAAAAGTCGTCTGTGACCTGAATCCAAGGTTTTAGTGCTCTGAAACCCTGCCTTTTCTGGGCGACACACCCAGTGTCGCCCAAATTCAAAGGTCTCAGAAACCTTTGGAACTTTGTGGATCTATTCTAGGGACTCTTTTGTGACTGTATAAAAAAATTCAGATCAAAATAAAATTTTTAAGAATACAAAAAAATTAATTTCAGTTCAATCTAGTTTTTTCTATTTTACTTTATTTTAATTTATTTCATCATAAATATTTTTATTTCCTATTTCTTCCAAGTTTAAAGTAGTCTTATTTTATCAATATTAACAAGATAAAAATAAAAAAATAAAAATAAAAATAATTTTTTGGGTGACATCAGCCGTGTCGCCCACCTTGCAAGGGCGACACCACTAGTGCCACCTGGGCGACACCACCCGTGTTGCCCAGCTGCAAGTGTCCCAGAAAAATTCTGGGACCCCACAGGACTATTCTAGGGACTTTTGGCTCCCTTTGACCAATTTTTGACCTAAAATAAAATTTTTAAAAATATAAAAAAATGTTTTGCTTCAGATAGATCTGTTCTGTTTCTACACTTTTTATTTTATTTTAGTTTGTTAGTTTTGACTGAAATCATATTTTCCTTGTTTTCACCATGCTTAGTTTAACCGTGTTTCATCAAAATTAAAAAGATAAAAAAAGAAAAGAAAAAATACATTAGGGTTGCTTACCCCTTTAAACCTTGACCCACTCCTGGTTCGAGCCGAGACTCTTGCATAATCTAGTCTAGATCTTAGTCTAGGTTCTAGCATAGGTTTAAGCTTAAGAGTTGCCTCTAGAGCTAGACTAGGCTTACCCTAGTTCAGAGTCTTAACCAAAATCCATTGAGTCTAGTAAGTCTAGATTCCAGTCTAGTCTTAGCTTAGGTCTTAGTTAAGGTTTTTTGCCCCTCGTGTCAGGCTAGGTTTGCCTTAAGTCGTCGAGTTTAGATCTTACCTAAGTCTAGATTTTAAAACCCAGCCAAAAGCAATCACCATGTTAGTTACTCAAGACGGCCATGATCACTACTCCACGGTCGACTCTAAGCCTAACCTGCCCAAACCTAGGGACCGGTATGCTACAATCCCTTGGAGTTATCGACAGACCTCAGGACAATCCATTATCAAATGCCCAAGTCTTCAATTAGAGGCAGAGTCCCAAGCATCCATTCCTAATCCTGAGATCTGTGTGGCTCCAAAAGCTGGCTCTGCCCAAAAAACCTTGAATAGTCAGGGAGTTCGACCAGGCGTCGTCCTACAGGGGATTTTAGGCAACCAAAATAGAAGTTAAGTGAGGGAAGAAATTCACGCAACATCTAAAGTCAATTCTCGTAACTCGAACCAAGATAACTTTGAGGTGCAGCGATCTCAAAAGCAAGACCCACCTAGGTCTAGGGGATCTAACCCAATCTCGAGCCACCATAGTACAGATCATGATGTCCTGAACACTGTATGAAGCAAATGTATCAACTCAAACCGACCCTTAGGCAAGATAGGTGTCCAAGCTGCCCTCAAAAGTCTAGTTGACCTAGGTTACACTGTTCATGCCTCAGCTTACGGGTCGATCCCAAACCAAGTTAGTAGTATATGTCAACCCTTAGTACAGCTGAGTCATGAGACCCTTGGAGCCATGGAATACCTTCCCCTGGAATTTGTCATCTAAGAATTAACAAACAAGTTCAATGGTAAGAGAGATCCAGATACTTACATCAACACGTACCTCCTCTCCGTTCGAACTTTGGAGACATGCCTAACCAACTGAATGTCATCTTTTCATAAACATTGACCGGTGAGGCCTTGAACTGGCATCAGAGAACAATGTCCGCTCGATCACACATCACTCAAGATGAAATGTTCAACCTATTCATCTCTCACTACCGCGTGTCGACACCAAGACCTCTCTCCCTGGGCGAACTCAGTACAATAAAATAAAACCCAAGAGAATCCTTGGAGGATTTCATCGGTCAATTCCTCAAGGCGACAATGCGGGTTATAAACTGTCTACTTACAAACCCAGTCAAGATCTCCATAGTCTTAGAGAATGATGCTCCCGAGTACAGGACCTTCAGCTAAGGTCTTATCCCCCACTCTTTCGACTCCATGATCAAGCAGGTGGCGCAACATGAAAGGGCCAGAGGGACACCCCTCAGCACCAAGCCCGACAACAAGCCGACAACAGCTCCCCAAACTAAGAACAAAAACAAGGGGAATGCTTCGGGTAAGGTTAATGAGATCACTGTTAACGGATCGGCCCAAGGTTCAGCTGCTCAATACAACAATCAGAATCAAAACCGAAGGAGTCAGCTTAGAGCTAACACTCAAAATAATAACTAAAGGCGAGAAGATAATTTGACCCCTCTCAAAGATCCATTAGAAAAAGTGTTGGAACTATTCTTGGCTAAGAATATGGTTTATCTCTCGCCACCATTTGAACCACCATTTCAAGCCACGGATAAGAGTAGGTGGTGCAATTTGCATTAAAACCATGCTCATGATACTCAAAGCTGCATATATTTGAAACGCGTGATTCAAGGGTTAATCAATAGGGGGGACATCACTGTTGTAGCTAGAATCAACCTGTCAAAGAGCCTAATCAAAAGATGGGTATCTTCACAAATCCTCGCCCTAAAAATATGGTCACAACGATCGAAAAGCCGAGTGCTCAAGACAACTTGAAAGAGAACGTTGCCATTCACATGATTGAGTGTGGAGACGAAGAAGAGGATCCCAGTCGGTTCATATTGGCTTGTGATCATCACTTTCAAGAACCCGAAGAAGATCTTTTGAGCCTCCTAAGATGAAGCCATTCATCTCTAAACCTCGATAACTTCCCAAATAGGACTGGTATGATGAAGATGACACACTAGAGATTAATATGGCCAGGACCAATGAAAAGGCGTCATCTTCCAAACAAGGGGCCAACACCCCAAAGTCTCTCATTACTCTTGCTAGGGCTGACCCTATCGAGCTTCAAGCTGGCGAGGTCGACTCCTTAACCCGAAGAGGGCTAGTGTTCAAACCCATTCAATTGATGACCGATACTTTCTATGATAGAATGAGAAATACCTCAAAAACCAAAGAATCAGGGGGGTCGTAGATCACGAGTCGAACAAGGAAATTCAAGGATCTGCAACCACCTATGATCTACCAGCTCATCTCAAGAAGATCCAAGCTCAAATCTCCATCTTGGAGCTACTCGTCAATTCACTAGCACATAGAGCCGAGATCGAGAAGGTCCTTGCCAAGACACACATCCCAAGCAACACATAGTCGGATGAGTTGTGCGGAATGATCAACCAGCTGATGACACCAACACTAATCATGTTCACAGATGATAACATCCTAACCATCTTCAACCGATTTCATGTCCAACCTCTGCACATCACCGTCTTCATGCAAGGATATGAGATACAAAGAGTGGTTGTTGATAATGGGGCATCCTTAAACATATGTCCTACGAAAACAGTGAAGCAGATGGACAAAAGCTCAGATGACTTCGAGCCGTGTCAACTAACTATCACTTCATACAATGGAACCAAAAGACAAGCTGAAGGCATACTGCCTCTCACACTGAAGAACGGTCCTATCGTCCAAGTGATAAATATTTATGTCTTGAACATAAAACCTTATATCAACATGTTGTTAGAAAGACCGTAGCTGCAGGAAAACCTCGTGGTCACATTTACACTCCATCAATGCCTCAAATTTCCAACTAAAAACGGCGTTGCAAAGATATGTGCTAAACCCCCTGCTTTTCTCAATCCTAGTATACATAACGGGAAGCGCACTGTAGGAGTCGAGCTCTGAGAAATCCCGCTCGCTTCATTTGAGTAAGCCGATTGTGCCACCTTATGTCTAGAAGATGGCGACTCTGTCCCTCAAATTTTGCAAACTTCTGCATCGATGGATGATATTATCCAATGTTAACATCGATATGGCTTCGAGACATGCTCTTCTCTCAAGGCTTCCAACCAGGCCAAAGCTTGGGTAGTCAAGGGCAAGATGTAACAGAGGCAATTTCTGAATCATTCGAAGCCAAAACTGAAAATGGAGATCGAAGAGGTCTCGGATGTTCTCTTACCTTATTGCAAAGACGGATGAAGCCTTCAAGATCTCCGGGTATTGTATCTGGAGGCATTCAAAGCCTCGATCCTCTCGATGCTCATCCTTTAAAACGACCTAAGGTGATTATTGAATTTCCAATGGGGAGTAACTCTTCTTCCACATATCAGCACACACAAGAACTGGGAATTGAAGACCTTTTTGCTGACCTAAAATTGAAGGTATGCACAATCGGCTCTAACATAGTCAAACGTGCTCATCCACCTATTCAAACCCAGGAATGGAATTGGTCGATCACTCCCCTATCTCGAGAATTGCTGGAAGCATACCAGCGGCACCTTCAAGTCCGGGTGCCAAAAAATGGATAAGTGCAGGGTGGCCATCTAACCATCCTGCACGTCCAGTTCCCAACATTTCTCTCGCGAGTCCCATAATAGACACCTCTTGTGTTATTTCAAAAACTGTTGAAAAATCAAAACATGATAAAACTAATAATAATGAAAAAGAAATTTCAAAAACTGTGAACACTCAAGATAGCCCGATAACGGTGCACAATACCCAAGATGACAAATTGGATGACCAAGACGAAAATCAAGAGTGTCAAGAATCTGAAGAAATCTCTTAACTTGTGGAACTCACTTCCCATGTTAAGCAATTCAAGAAGAGGGTCGATGGTGACCCAACGACTATCATCGAAGAGACAATCGACATAAACCTTAGAACTGAGAAAGACCCAAGGTTAACCAAGATTGGAACCTCCCTATCTCCCGAGGAGAGGGAAAATATGATTTTCTTTCTCAAGGAATATCGCGATGTCTTTGCCTGGTCATAGATGATATGTTAGGGCTAGATCCCACAATGGTGTAACATCACCTAATATTCAATGAAGGGGCCAAGCCTATAAGGCAGAAACTCCGATGTCAGAAGATCCACCTTGAGCTCAAAATTAAAGAAAAAATCGATAAACTGCTAAAGGCGAAGTTCATTACCCCCATCGATTACTCAGAATTATTGGCCAACATAGTGGTCGTACCCAAGAAAGACGGGAGGATCTGAGTGCGTGTTGACTACAAAGACCTCAATAAGGCAGGCCCAAAGGACAATTTTCTATTACTAAACATAGATGCCTTGGTCAACAACACTGTAGCGCATGAGATGTTGTCATTCATGGACGACTTCTCATGTTACAACCCGATCTTCATATCAGAAGAAGACCAGATCAAGACTTCGTTCATAATGCAACGAGGAACTTACTGTTATAAAGTCGTGCCCTTTGGCCTAAAAAATGCAAGGGCAACTTATCAGCGGGCAATGACTAGCATCTTCCACGACTTAATGCACAACATCATGGAAGACTATGTCGACGACATTCTGGTCAAGTTGAAGACCAGACCTGATCATCTCACCAACCTGAAAAATATTTTTGAAAGGCTCCGAAAACATCAATTCAAACTCAATCAGCAAAAGTGTGCCTTTGGGGTTGAATCCGACAAATTACTAAGCTTTATAGTACGCCAAAGAGGCATTGAGGTGGACCTGTCCAAAATATGAGCCATCACTAAAATGCCCTCTCCCCGAAACGTTAGAGAAATTCGTAGGCTGCAAGGTCACATACAAGCCATAAGGAGTTTCATCTCACAACTAGCAGACAATTGCATGCTGTTTAATAGACTACTCAAGCAAGATACCCCATTCATATGAGATAATGAGTGCCAAGAAGCGTTCAATCAAATCAAGGAGTACCTCACCAAACCTCCCGTCCTTAGTCCTCTAAGTTCAGATAAAACCATGTTCCTATACATGTTAGTGAGATACAAGACCATGGGGGCAATGCTAGGACAATACAATGACCATGAAAAAGAACAAATGATATACTACATCAGCACGACTATGGTGGACTATGAGACAAGATACACGGATGTAGAGAAGCATTGCTTGACGCTTGTGTAGGCCATGTAGAAGTTAAGACACTATGTCTTATCTCATTCAGTTAAGCTCATCTGAAAGATAGACCCACTCAAGTACCTGTTGGAGAGACCAGTCCTAAACGAACGTTTGACGAAATGGATAATGCTATTGAGCGAGTTCTAGATCGGATATGTTACTCAAAAATCAATCAAAGAACAAGCCGTTACTGACCACTTAGCTGACCACGCACTGCCAGATAACGCTCCTGCCAATACGGATCTCCTTGATGAGAACCTCTTCACAATCGAGGAGTCAATTTGGGAACTATACTTCGATGGTGCAAGGAATATCGGTCAGGTATAGAAATCATAGTATGCTCACCCGAGAAGATTTAAATGCTAACAACCATCAAATTGAATTTCCTATGTACCAATAACGTTACTGAATACGAAGCCTTGATAGCCGGGCTCGAGAAGGCCATGGGAATGAAAATCCAACAACGACGAGTGATTGGTGACTCCTTACTCATCGTAAACCAAGTTTAAGGGATTTGGAAGGTGAAAGAAAAAAAGCTCAAGCCCTATCAAAAAAAGGTGAAAAAGATAATCCTATATTTCAAGAAAATCACCTTTCAACATGTAACTAGGGAAAATAATCGGTTTGCCGACACCCTTGCGACCATTGTTTCAATGGCTGATATTCCTCTAGAATTCACCACACTGCCATTCTATATCATGAACATACATGATCCTTCCCCACTAAGGATCGAAGAAGAAATAGAGCAAGAAAATGAGAATGATGGGGATGTGTCTCTCGTGGCTTTAGATGAGCTAGTTAAGGCAAAACCATGGTTCCAGGATGTTCTGTCCTTGCTGAAAGATGAGTTATACCCTAAACGAGCTGCCAAAAAGGGTAAATAAGCCATTTGAAGGTTTTTTATGGGATTCTTAGTAAGATGTGATCTCCTGTTCAAAAAGTTCTTTGATGGGATCATTCTACGGTGTCTTGATCAGCTAGAAATCAACCAAGTACTGACAGAGTTACCCAATGAAGGAGGTCATTTTGGCGCAGTCGCCTTAGTTCAGAAAATCAGGTGCCCAGGCTATTATTGGACCACCATGGCAAAAGATTGTTGGAAGTTCGTAAAGAGGTGTCCTCAATGTCAGCTATATAGAGATCTCATCCATGCACCGTTCGTACCACTCAACTCAACACCGCATGTATGGTCCTTTGCCATGTGGGGTCTTGATATCATTGGAATGATCTTACCGAAAGCCTCAAACGGCCACCGTTTTATACTAACAGCTACAAAGTACTTCACCATATGGGTAGAGGCTGCATCATTTGTCAAAATTGAGGGACAACATGTTGCACGTTTCATAAAGAACAATATTGTATTTATGTTCGGTGTTCCTGAGTCAATCATTACTGACAATGGATCCAATCTCAAAAATGAAAAGGTCTCTAAGGTGTGCAAAAAGTTTGGGATAATACATAATTTCTCCACACCTTACTACCCTCAAGGAAATGGACAAGCAGAGGCTACAAACATAGGACTTCTTAGAATTATAAACAGAATAATAGCAGGTGGCAAAGATTGGCACGAAAAGCTAAATGAAGCGCTATGGGCCTACCGGACAACTGAGAAGACCCCTATCAGCATGACCCCGTGCTCATTAGCGTATGGTATGGAAGCAGTGTTACTAATTGAAGTTGAGATACCGTCTCTCCGAGTACTTATTCATAAACATTTAGATAAGGAACACAAGATTGAAGCACGAATCGTTGCCCTCGTTAATTTGGTTGAAAGACGACTACGAGCAACACAAAATATTGTTGCTTACCAGGGTAGAATTGAGAGGCCATACCAAAGTAAAGTTGTTCATCGACAGTTCAGGGAAGAGGACATGATACTCAAGAAAATCTTCCATACTCGTGCAAACCCACACCCTTTAGGCAAGTTCAAACCTAATTGGGAGGGGCCATTCGTGGTCACCCGAGGGCATGCAGGCAACTCTTACAAGATCAAGATTCAGGAGGGGTGCGAGCTCAATAACCCCATCAATGCGATGTATCTCAGAAAATCCTAACC
>NW_006498137.1:439387-451876 GCF_000471905.2 Amborella trichopoda
CTTTCTTTAGGTTGTACCTTTAAACAATCCAATTAAGGCACACCTCCAAACTTTATCATAGGAAGTAATTTTGGTGAAAAAATTTCTTAGGATTATCTCAAATCTATTTTCATATCTAATTATAAAATTTTAAAGTCCAAAAATAGTTAAAATCAAATAGATCTATAAACATATGAAAATCTTGAAAATGGACGGTCTAGATAAGGTATTGCAAGATGCACTATTTCTAGAACTCAATTTTTTTTTGTTTTTTTCATATTCATACATCTCATCGTCAAGATGATCATTTACAGGGTTTTTTAACATTAAAACTACCCGTTTGCAAAAGTTTTGCCCCTCTCGAAGGCCCAAGAGATTCAATGGAAATATACATCTAGTTGAAGGAGACTGAAAATGTAATGTTGTAGGCTTCAATGTCCATTCAGTGTCCTTAGAAACTAGTGCTCATTTTTAATGGTATTTTGACCTTTACGGGCCCCTACATATAACTTTTAATAGCATTAGGGAGACGCTAATATATTTCTGAAGCATTAGCCAAAGAGGGGCAATTGGCTTAAATAATGTAACTAGTTCCTAGTGGTTTACTTGGTTGCCAGTTTTTGTAGCCATGAAATTGTTATTCATAATATGTATAGCAGTATAAAGCATGAACGCATTCCAGAGAGAGAGAGAGAGAGAGGCTATGAGATGGGAGTCCTACTATATCATTTTTACATATTTTAAATTTTTTGTTTTTAATTTTATTTTTAACTAATTTTTACCATGATAAAAATTACTTTTTCAACTATGTTTAAAAAATTTCTGTTCATAACATCTATTTAAGATAAGTTTTTAATATTCTAAACTGTAAATATGCATTGTTTCCAAAAGTGGCATTATAAGATATTGGAATTCTATGAAATAATGTTTTGGGTAAATGAGTTATATGGAATAGATGAAATGGAAGTTCTATTTCTCCTACACGTTTGAAAGTGAGAATCTAGGAATTGTTTGTTGTTGGAGGGATAGATTTAATGAGTCTTAGCAATAGAGATTGAGAATAGAATATAAGGAGAGAGGCTTATTTTCTTACTAGTTGAATTACATGTGTTGCACGTAAATATGCAAGTGCCTTATAAAATATTGATTAAATTTTCAATGATCAAAGAAATCTATTAGTCTGAAAGTTGATTAATCATGAAGCACCCCCTATTGAATAAGAAATTTTTAACTACGACAACTTGAAGAAGAAATTATTATTAAAAAGAAAAGTTAAGGAAAATTCATTATTTGTCAAAAATTTTCCTAACACTGGTCTGAATTTTTTCTTAATTTTTCTATTAAATAAATACTTTAATCATTATGTTATAAAAACTATTTGGTGCATGATATCTGAAAGCATAAAAATTCATTTTCACAAAAATTCAATAAAAAATGAAAGGCTTTTAAACCGATTTTATAACCTAAGAAAGTTGTAGTCAAAGAATAGATATCTTTTGTAATTTAGTTATTATTTAAAAAATTAAAATCATTTATTGAGTATTTTGAAATCAATAACCTTTTATAATTTTTAAAAATAAATAATTGGTTTGCATTTTTAAGTCAAGATAAAATAATTATTTTTGAATGTTTGATAAAGTTTAATAAAATTGTCAAGTATATTCTTTAGAAACATATAAATATTAAATTGAGAAGACAAAAAAATATTCCAAACTACTCTTATAAAATTCAGAAGACAAAACAAACCGTTAAATTACACCTATGGCGAACTTCTCCAAGAATTTTTTGTATTAAGAAAACACGTTAATGAGTCAACTAAAAACTGAAGTCATTTAAAAGTCATAAATTAAAATTTGAAAGATTTTAAGACTAATTTTCCTAGGAATAACTTTATGACCCCTAGTTTTAGGGATGTAATAGTAAATCTCATGAATTTTTATTTTTTTTCCAAATTGCACTCTCCATATATTTATAAAAAAATAGTATCCCAAGATTGAACATCGACTGTTTTATTTTTGAAGAGTGAGATCTAAGTGTTACAAATAGAAAAATTCAAATTTTTTCTTTTAAAAGTAATTATGTGTTGAGTCTATGTGTTGTAAAGCATAAAAGGACACACTTAAAATTTTTAATATTCAAAAAATTCAAAGGAAAAATAAAATTGGGTTCCTTTTTCTTTTTTCTATTTCGTATGTTTGTATTTCATACAACATAAGTTTTAATATTTATTGAATTGGTAAAACAAAATTTTCAAGAGTAAAATTATTTCAAAGAGCAAAAGTTTATAATTTAGAATTTTATAATATTAGAAATGGTTGGGTATATTGAAACATGTGTAAGTTTTAACAAAATAACAAAAACAAAAAATTAATAAAATTTAAGAAGCATGAAACATACTAATAAAATTTTCATGACAAACTTTTTTAATTGAAATGAAGTTTTCATTAAAAACTTGAAATTCATAATTGAATAAAAATATATAAAACATATAAATAAAATACCCAAATTAAACTCGTTGTTCATAAATAATTAATATTTATATATTTTCTTCAAAATTGTACTAGTTTATAAGATTTTTGTGTGATAAGAATACTAAGCATCAAATAAAAGGTACATCGTATATTTAAAAATTTGAAAATAAACAAATAAAGTGGAGTGTGAAAATTATTAGCAATCATGAGATCGAATATTATGTAATTTGAAGAAAATATCCTCTTAATAAGGTACTTATGAAATTCAAAATAAGATAACTATTCATATCTTCATAGTGGCAATATTTCTCTAGCATGATCTCACTATAAATCTGTTTCACGAAACACTTGAAGTAGTATGATTTAAAAAAAAAAAAAAAAATACAATAACTTACCTAAAAAACGATGAATATGTTTGTTGAGATTAACAAAATGGGAAGAGTACCTGCACAAACATAATATGATTACAAAAATATGGACCTAGAGAAATAAGAAAACTATAATATTAAAAATTAATAAAAATCTGCAGAAAATATATGTGAAAATAATGTAGAATAATAAAAATAAAAATAAAAATAAAATAAATACGAACATCAACGCAAGATGCTAGAGGTAAGAGTGGTTAAGCCCTATAAAAGTTTCTTTCTAGGGTTTCTATCTCCATTGGTTACATCAACACAAGATGCTAGGGTTTCTTGCTTCATGTGTATAATAAAAAAGTACTTTAAACATTGGTTATCTTTTAAAAACTTGTAAGTTTCTATTTTAGATGCACTTAAAAATAGAGAGGCAGTTGTAGGTAAAGAGAGAGAGATTAGAGAAACACCAAATATGTTTCCTATTTAGTGAAACCCTATCCTTTCCTTTCCATATTGTCCCGAAATAGTTCCCATAGAAATAGAAAACTTAGGAGAGCCACCACGTGGATGAGAAAGAGGGTGCCATCCACATATATACATGGTAAGGGAACTATTTTAAGGGGGAAAAGGTTATGATAAAGTTCTATAAAAGTATAGAAATTTTAAGATATTTTTTATATCCAAAGAAAATATAATTCATTTGTACCTTACACTTTTTATTTTAAAGGTGACTTAGTATGCATTCTTTCTAAAGATATGGTCCGTTTTTTTTCTTGAGACATGTGTCTATCCCTTAATTCTTGCTTAATATATAGTATAGATAAAGAGGCATAGCAAAATTGGATGGATAAAAGAGTCATTGAAAGGAGTTTAAAATTCATACTCTTGTTGAGAAATTTGGAGAAAGCCTAATATACTATTTGATTTCTAGACCAAATGGTAATTTAACCCAATAAGAAATTTTGCCTCTTGCAATTTGACCTCAAGGGGGATAACCCTAATCGATTTTCAATTTTTAATCCCAATTGCAATTGATACCATATTAGAAATATGGACTACCACTAGCGCTGCACCACCACCACCTTTACCATAGTATCTTTTCCATCACCATCATCATTTCACCACTACCATCGCAATCTCCATTGCACCACCACTGTTATTGCCTCTACCACCTGTTCCACATCTACCATAATATTATTTTTGTCTAAGCAGATCGGGGGACCTTCAAGTACACAACACCTTCAGGTTGGTCTTGATTCGGATAGGTCCGATGGACCCTCGAATAGATGCCGCCTTCATGGTGCATGGGTAAGATTGACTTACGGTTTGGTCCAAATGAGGTAGTTGACTCCAAGTCTGACTCCGTTTGGAAAAAGACTCGTCTATGAGACATTTTAACCTAGTAACCGCTAATCCGTCAGGTACAACCACACCATCCAAAAACAGGTTTTGAAATATTTGACCTATGTCACTATATGTAGGTTTGGCTGAAAATGTGTTCCTAACTAATAAAACATTTTGAATTTTAGAATTTAGAATTGCAGCTAGCCTTCAAATATATAGCCACGTAAGACCGAGCTTACTGCTTAAGAGAGAGCATCGACTTACTATTGTAGGCCCCTCTTGAGGGTGAGAATTCCTAGAATCACCTTAAGGCCGATGTGTATCCCAACCGCCTTGTTTATCCTAGGAGCTAGATAACCCTCACGACTTTAACGCCCATTTTGGGGATCTAGAAAACAAATTTGTATGATGCTTCCAGGACGAAAGCACCTAACAATCGACCCAGTCAATGTGTGCAATTGTCTGTAAAAGAGCGTTAAGTGGTGGGCGCAAATCAATGTGGCAAATAAGCAATTTTCACACAGAGGCCTAAGTCTAGTGAAAGATTCTCTAAACCATGAACTAGAGAACATGAATAAGTGAAAACAGTGAACCCTAACTCTAACAATAAGCAAAGATAAGAAGACATGGAGTTCCTGTGGCTACAGAGTGGCTCTGAAAGGGTTTTTTGAAGTCTTAGTTAACTGCACTGCAGCCTGCAGTGCTAAATAATGAGATCCTACACCGCAAGTTGTGGCGCAGAACAGTCCGAGACCCTAGATGGATCTACAATGTGTTGGGTGCTTCCTGATTCACTTATAACCCTCTGGAATGTATCTGAACATCAGATCAGAGGCTTTCTAGAGATGACTTTGATGTGTTTACAGTTCAACATGCCCCATGGTGGGCGTCAAACTATATATATCTCAATCCGAGCCCGATCTAATACCGGATCTCACGCAAACTCGCTTTGTACATAGTTAATTTAAAATATGAGGGGTCCTGTTGAATTTCAAACTAAAAGGGATTGGATCTCTAGGAAGAGATCAAATCCTCTTTGGATGGTCCCCAGCACCAGTTGTAATCCCATCAAAGTTGAGAAATAACCAACTAAATATTCACATGAAGCAATAAACTACATAAAACTAAAGAAAAATGCTACGAAACTTGAAATAAAAGAAAACAAGGAACTTAAGAATTATTGGGGCCTTGATCAGAGTTTTGTTTTGATGATTGGATCCTCTTCCCCTAAAATGAATGACTTATCTTGATTTTGAATGGATAAGATTTAAAAGCTCCTAAAAATCTAGGGTTTAAGGCATTATGACATTGATAAATAAATGATTTTTCTTAGGAAATAGGTGACCATTTTTTTTGGAAAACTAGGGTTTTTGGCTCCTAAAATGAATTGGACTTGGGGTTTCTATTGACCTAGGGTTAGGGTTTAGGATTTGGGTAAGCTTTAGGGATTCATTAGACAGCAAACCCTTTAGGGATTGAAAATGAGATGCTTTATAGACAAATGAGCATGAAAAATTAGAAGCAGTTTATCATAGCCAATAAAAAGCATATAGCTTGCCGCGCCGCACCCTGCCCCGCACAATCTCTAATCTCTGTGCCTTGAGAGTTCCGGCGAAATCTGCTAACAGATTCTAACTGACGTAGATTTTCTCGGGATTTTGATTCTGGTTGTATTTTTTTTGTCAGTCTTGATTAAAAAATTACCCGGCTAATTGACTTTTCAAATTTCTCATTACTTTTCCAATGCCAAACTTGCGTATTTTGAGAGCTTAGATTAGGTTTCCTAAGATTATTGTTATGAGATTGGTGTTATTTTGAATTATTTTGGACTGCACTCTGGATTAGGATGACTATGGTTTAGTATGAACTATAGTGTGTTAGGCTAATATGGTCCCTAGGTTTTAAATAACCAATCTAAGGCTTTTTCTATGATTTAAACGTCACTTCAATGCCTCAAGATTTAGAATTCTAGAGAAAAATGTCAATTCTAAACTGGGTGTCTATAACGAATATCCATTTGGTGTGAATTTTAGGGGTTAAGAGTTTTGCAGCCCCCCAAATCCATCTCGGAGGTCCTGAGAGCATCAAAGACTGGTTTTCGGGCTATTTTTGTAATTCATCTCTCCATAACTATGCACGGGCTATGTATGATATCCTATATTTTGGTTTCTCCTTATCTTCTTTCCTTGACATTCTTTTGAGCTGAAATTTGGAGGATGATATCTAGATAATGGGGGCTATCTTCAAGCATTCTTTGGGCCCGATTTGAGATCGTATCTAGGCCTTTTGATTGTCGTCCATTAGTTCGCGCTCCATGGTAAATTGGGGCTGAAATAGACTGGCTATGGTTCTATTAGGGAGGCCCTCTACAATGAAAAATGCGGTTCTTGCGAGTTTAGGCCCAATTCATGGGGCTTGAGTGTTAGTTTTAGCGCTTCCGCGGTTTCTCAGACATATTTGGTGCAGGATTGCCAGGGTTGCTTTGCTTGGTGGGTTGATGCTTTCCTAAATCTATATAATAAATCAAAATATATCTGCTTAAGGTACCGTTGATTAGACAATTACTCAAGGATGAGCAATTACTATGAAACATATCAGTAATAACTGGACTTGATCTACTAACCAAATGCCATACAAAGGTCTAAGTCTGGATATTGAATTATACCTAGAGGGATGAGATTGTTGCCCATTTAAGTCCAGTCACAAGATGATGGGATCCCTGCATCATTGACAAGGGGATCCTGAGTCCTAGGTTCAAGGGACAACAACAAGTTACTTGTGTGGCATTAGGAGAACCACTTCAAAATTATCCCCTGGAGGAAATTATTATTTCATGGCTTATCTTTGGCTGTGTCATGTAGAAGTCTTAAACCTGTAAAGAGGTTAAGCAAAAGCTCTTAACAAGTCTATTTAACTACATGAAGTGAGTGTAGCATAGGCATCTCTTATGGGGTGTCTTTTTAATGGTTCCGGTACGAATGGGATTTTTGACAATACCAAAATCGATTTCGTCGTCCAGTAGCTACAACAGTCTGTTTGTTCGGTACTGCAGTAATTCCTTGGTTAGGTGTTGGAGCAACATTACTATTAATAAATCCCTAATTTTAACACGAGATAACCCCAATGGGATTTATTAATAGTAATGGGGATAACCCTCAATTGGTACTATTAATAAATCCCTAATTTTCTACCAATTGGGGTCTTCCCTTGACCACCCTCATGGGGATGGTCTATAGGGTTCATAACTACTCCTCTTACTACTGGTCGCTTCCCTAGCCAACATTAAGATCCGGCTCATCTCTTATGTATTCATCTATATGTGAAAATTTGGCCACTTTCCAAGGGAATGGGCCTTCCTTGGATATGCTCATGAGCTATAGTGTGCAAGGCTTTAACAAATGCACGGGTAGATCATAAACAATTCCAAAGGCAGAAAAAAAAGAAAAAGGCACGTATGCTATGTTTGAGGTGGGACCATTAAAGGACATATAATTCATGGTTCTTCTAATTCAGGGATTTTCCATTCATTGGCCAAGACAATGCTCAAAAGACTATGAAAATTCAATCCTCTAGGACATTTTCACATTGTTTTTCTTGATATGTCATTTCATTATTTAAATGGTTTTGATAGTTGGGTGCTTGTTTATTCCAAATCGAAGTGGTTTTAAAACTGGATTATTTGGTGTTTCCGACCCACTTAAACAGAGTTTTTATGCATTTGAGCTAGAATTGCAAAGATTCATGTTTAGTCATTTGTCAGATGGAAAGGAATGGATAATTGGATCAATCTCAATGAGCTTGAGCAAATTTGAATTGTTTAAATTCAAACTTTGCACCTTAATATCATTGGGAATAGTTATAATGACCCAAATGCCGGTGGTGGCTTTCGACCACAGTTATGACAGAGGCACCATGATTATGGTGACCTAACCACCTGCTTTGTACTTTCAATTCTTGAGAATATGATGTAGCATCCTTCTCAACCCCTCTCATCCACTATTGTTATAATAAAATAATGATGAATTTTAAATCTTTATAAACCCATTTTTTGACTGAAAATTTGACAAAAACATGCTCAAAGAGGTGAAACTCTGCTCCCACAAATATTTGCCATCTTTAACTCAAGAACTGAGATTTGTCAATGGTTTCTTAATCATCGTCAATGAGAGCTATTTCTCTTTGATTCTCAGCCAACTGCATATTGGTGTGTTTTTTTTTTTTTATTGAACATTAACTGGAGCTTCATTACAAAAAATGAAAGAGTACAAGAGAACAAAGCAGAAGACAAGCAAAAGAAAGAAAGACAAAAAGATAGAAAGGCAAAAGAAAGAAGAAAGAGAAAGAGGAGCAGTGGAAAGAAGGGGGAGAGTACAGAAAAGAAACCGAGGAATAAAAAAGAAAAATGGCCAAAGAAAGAAAGGAAGAGCAAATAGCTATTCATCTTTGGGCAACTTGAAATGTTGTATGGATGTGGTTTGCATAAAGTTGCAACCTTAAACAATCGAAGTAAAGTGTACCGCTGAACTTTGTCATGAGATGCAATTTTGATGTTGAAAATTCTACGGATGGTGTGAGAATACATTTTTATCGCTAATTATAAACTTTAGATTCCAAAAATTGTTCAAATCAATCAGATCTATCAGCATATAAAAATCTAAAAAATAGACTGTCCATATAATGTACTACAACATGTAGTATTTTTATGACTTGACATCACTGTTTTCTCGATAGCTATATATCTCGATATCAAGATGATCAATTATATATTTTTTCAACATCAAAACAACATTTTTTGAAAGATTTTAGAGGTACACTTTAATTCCACATTTAAGGTGTCAACCCTATATGAAAATTTTCTATCTTGTATTGCGAACACAAACTGGAAAGAGCTGGAAAGCAGCAGTGCTTCATAAATCTAAGGCAAGTTTTTTAATGAATTCCGCTAAATCTAGCGCTATTTGAGATTGATCCAAAAAACAAAGAAAAAAGTTTATACAAGGTTGCAACCTTAAAATATAGAATTAAGGTGTACCTCAAAAAATCCATCATAAAAAGTTGTGTTGATATTGGAAAACCCTCTAATTGATCATCTCGACATCAAGATGTATGAATATGGAAAGAAAATAAGATTTCAAGTCTCACAAATAGTGCACTTTGCAACACATATCTGGACCATACATTGTCAAGATTTTCATGTGTTTATAAATCTATTTGATTTGTACCATCTTTGGAGCTCAACATTGTATAATTAGATATAAAAATAGATTCTCAAGCCATTTTAAGAATTTTTGACACCAAAATTACATTTATAATAAAATTTGGAGGTGCGCCCTAATTTGATTGTTTAAGGTTGCCACCTCATGCTAACCACACCCAAAAAGAAATGCACTGCTAAATGATGTAACCTAGAATCTTTCTTTGAAAATTGCAAGTATTGTCGCATTCTTGTGGCCTCACTTTGACTGGAATTGTTCATGGTATGAGAATCACATGGTAGGGCCTTCCTCTATTATTAGAGTTTTGTACTCATTCTAAATATTATTAACTAATGATAATGGGTAGAAGCCATATGGCCCAGTTTGTAGTAACATGTAATATCCATCTTACTAGTATATTATATATTCATGATTTCTATATATGAGTTTGAAAAATTTTATATACAAAAGGGATTGATATTGATAGCTCCATCTTGACCCAATATGAGCATGTGATGGATCTGGGTCACATGACCACATGCTATCGATTCAAATTTTTGAAAATCAAATGATAGTGAGGGAGTACTTTACAAATGAAAAGGTGAGTTTAATTAGAGGGAAAGTTTTCTTGTGTTACCCCAACCACATATAAATTATTTGTCACCTCACTTCTAAGCCGTTCAATCTGAATCGACGATTAGGATTGCTCATGCCAAAACACTATTTGTTTTCTTGTTTTTTTCTACATAACATTTTTGGCTGAAATTTGGGCCGTTCCATCTTCTTCCTGTGGCACACCAAGTAAAAAATTTTAAAAAATATTTATCGTGAAATAAATGACTAAAATGACCATAAAATTTTTAGTGGTATTATGCTATAAATGACTAAAATGACCATAGAATTTTTAGTGCTATTATGCTAATTTTTTCATCATAGGAAATAGTTTTTACTATTTATATCATGGGCACCCCTCTCAGATGTATGCATGCCCCAAAAAATGAGCTATAGAATAAAAATTAAAAATAAAGTGCTTTGAGTCATTGGATCAAGATCGGACGCTTGAGAGCCAACTTATAACATTGTGGCTCAAGTCATCTCAACCGCCTACTCATATCTGACGACTGAGATTAGGGGTCATATACACTACTACATATGTGGGTGGATCACATGAAAAGCTTTCCTTTAACTAGATCGTCATTTCTTTTACAACCGCTGCATTTGACGCTCGTAAGTGTACAAATTATATCGAGCTCAAACTTTAATATGTTTCGAAAAGCAAAATATTTTGGGCCCTCCGGTATCGATCTAGATTTGTT
The DNA here is from genome assembly GCF_000471905.2 of Amborella trichopoda. The sequence continues at coordinate 450,052 of NW_006498137.1, forward strand.
GAATCGGGTGACTTAAATTCGCTGAATTGATGATCCACTTAAAAGTTTTCAAAATAAAAAGATAGAGAAGAGTTGCATAAAGGATCTTCCCCAATTAAATCTAATGATTTAAATTATCAAACAAGCATATTAGAGATGAGGAATAATGCATTTTACTGAGAATTAGGTTGATCCCTAATTTCGGGAGACAATTGGCACAGTGAGTCACAAAATCTAATCTGGATCGACAATTCTCAATTGAAACAGGCAATTTTTAAAACTTAGAACTAACCATTTATTTTAAAATTTTCTATAAAAAATGGGCAATTGAAGAAAATAAATACCATAGGGAACTTGCCCAACTTCCATAATTCAATAAAATTTAATTTACTTTTTTAAATATAGTAAAATTCTAGAGGTCTAGAGAACTCTTTCACAAGTGTGTAAGCTTGTAGTGCCCAACTTCCATAATTCCTGGGTTCAAATACCCTGCTTTATTTTAAAACTTTAAAATATGGGGTATATATTAAAGCTTTCGCTTATAATCGGTGAAATTTATCCTGATGCCAAATGCGGAAATAAAAATACATGGAAAATTTAAATTCTTGAATTTAGAGGAAATTTTCTTAGATTTTAGTTTGACTTTGTGTCATTCGTAGGGGAAGTCGGTCATATGCTGAAAATTTTGAAACCAAGCTATGTATTCTTTTTTATATGTGCAATTATAAACAGTTATTCGGTCCTTTGGAGTTTTTTTTTTTAAGGATCAATTTGAAATGTCGTATGAACTCTGAAATCTTAATTCTAAAAATAAAATTGTAGCTTTGTATAAAGGGTAAGGTTTGTATAAGCCAACTACTTATACTATTTCAGTAAGGTACGCCTTTAAATTTTGTCTGAATATATAGTTCCTGAGTCGGTAATCATATGAGGGTTTGAAAATCTATTTTTATTGTTAGTTATGAAATTTAAAATTTATAAAGTTGTAGAAAGAGTAGATCTCTAAACTTTTGAAAATCTTGAAAAGAGATGGTCCAAATAATATATTACAAGACGTACTATTTTTAAAATTAAACATTATTTTTTCTTCATATCCATACAGCTTGATGTCGAGATTTCCTACATCAAAACACTCTTTTCTCAAAGATTTTGTGGTATACTCTTACTTCAACAATATAAGGTTGACCCCTTATATAAACTTTTTCATTATGTGAACTACACACTTGAATGTTAGTCAAATAAATTAAAACTCACTGTGGCCTCGTTTGAAAATGAGGGTTGATAAATAAACAGGATCTCAATTCATCAAACCCGAATTTTCAAAATATTTTATTTTCTTAGTTGACTCACTAGCAAAATTTGAGCCAAAAAATCCCACTTCCATAGTTGAGTTTCAACTGCCCATTCAATGAAAATTTGAAATATGACCCTCTCATATCTAAAGGTTTCACATGCAACAACCCATGTGAATGCTGATAGTAGTCACGAACTTCCAAATAGATGTAGTCAAAGTCATCTCAACCTTAGTCAAGCACATTTACTCTCACAGTACAAGCAATTGGCAAATGGAGTTATACGAGTCTCCCACAATGGAGATACGAATCTCTCTCTCTTATAATGCAACAACCCTCTTAGAAAACTTTTGCGCGCACACTCTTCATCTCAATAATGAATCCCCAAAATAAGTTCAATTTGAATCTTAGATATGGTCAAAATGAGTACTCCCTAACAACAAATCTAGACCATTCATTTGGTGAAATTCAAGATCTTAGCTTTTACAAACTGAAAATCAATTTTTTTTTTTTAACATTAATCATCTAATGATCATAAAATCATCTAAAACAAT
>NW_006498137.1:453337-486831 GCF_000471905.2 Amborella trichopoda
AGAATTCAATAAGAAATGAAGGTACTCTATTAAGAATTTTCATTTCTTTGCATGAATATGAGAATGTTGATGTGTTCTTTCCATGCATGAACTACTATTTACCATTTAATTTATATCACACAAAAGGATAAACATAGAATTATCATGGATTAACTATATCATCATACATGGACTACAATAAATCATACAATTCCTAACATACGATCTAAAAATAACATGACAGACGACGTCGTTTCTTCATCATGGTCATGCTGGTGCCATTGATTGAATTCGCATGACAATTCATTGACTCAATCTAAAAACGAATCATCCACATTAGTGGGCGCCTAACTATACCCAAATCCTTGACTGTTGGTGTTTTGTTATGGTCCTAATCCAAAATCCCCGAAGCTTGTCCATCCTTCATGCTCACCTACACTATCTTGCTCATCCTTACCTTCTTGTGGTTGCGACTCGATATGTGAATAATTTGGCTAGGATTGGGTAGCCTCAGATCATCATCTCTCTCATTTTCCCTTAGACCCCCTTCCCACTCTCTCTCATTAGGTGCAATATCACCGACATCTCTGACGAATTGTGGATATGTTGGCGGGCTGCTTACTATTTCATGCTGCTCATCACCTTCTTCAAGATCTTCCTCACCGATAGCCTCAAGGAACGCTCTCTTGTGTAACACTGACTCCTTTTCTTCTATTACTCATTGTTCTGCTGTGTCTGTGACAAATATTGTGTTCAAGTCTATCGGCCCATAGTCTTCAAGCTTCTATTTGTCGCTCTTAGAGGTTTAAGTTGTAATGAACGTATACCAGTTTATGAAGCTTCTCTGAAGCGAGTCGATTCCTTCTAGTAGTGTGCAACCATTGGAACGTACCCCAATTTCGCTCACAGCCAGTAGCAGAACATGTCTGAGAGAGCACATTGATTGCTTCCTCTTTAGGTGATGTGCATCACCACCATATATCTCCCACCATTCAGCTGGATTAAAATGCAAAAAGCACTGTAAAGGCAAGAACAATTCAGAAGATTAAATATATGAATGAACAAAATATTAGTTAGGGGATAACCTGGATCCATCTTAGTTTGAGAATTACTGGCAAGTCTAGTTCCAAAGGATTCTATAGCATCCCTATACATAACAAGCTAAAACAAAATTTTTCGTTTTAATGCATTATTCCTCACAAATATAACAACTTAATCAAGTTCTTACCGAAATATTAAATAATACCTCTTGTATTACTGCTACCTAGTTTCGATGGCTTCTCTTCAACCTAGCAATAATGTATCTGACCCCTTCCATAATTTTGTGGGGATGTTCAGGTGTCAAATACAAAAATTTTGGGTTGAAGTAGTAACCTGAAAAATATATAGATAGAGAAATGTCATTTAAAATTTCATAAAAAAATAATTTACATTGAAACATTCTAATGATATACATATACATTTACCTACCTAATGAATTGGACGTCCAAATTTGGTGTTCCACCTTCTTTCTATAATCTCGATCACTTTACTAGCAAAACTACACTTATCCTCAATAGCTGATTTGACCATCTCGATACCTTCATAAAGGACGCCTTTGGTAGCTTTCTTGTCAGTATCCACCATTCTTAACACCGTGACCAAAGGGGCAGTGGCTTCTACGATACTGGAACATCGAGACCAGAACCTCCTATTTGAGACTATGTTATCCACTTTTAGCCCGGTACTGGACTTCGAGAGGCAGTCATGTAACCACTCTTCACTGGTAAACCATCTCTTTATTGCACCTTCAGATTCCCGAATGGAGTCTACAGCCAAGTAATCTGTCGCAAAGCGGGTTATGGTAGGCCTGATTATTTCTTTTTAAACTATTATCTTAACAAAAATAAAATTTTAGAATAGTTATATATAGATCTTGACACCAACCTCGCTTCTTGTACAGTCTCCTTCACAATTTTGATCTCACCGATCTCTTCTAACATCAGATCGATGCTATGTGCAGCATACGTGGTCCATACTAGATGCTTGCTCTTATCTATCAACTTGCTGCCCGTAGAAACACATGCACTCACATTGTCCGTAATAAACTAGACTACATGCTTATCTCCCACCTCCTCCACTATCTGATCATATAGTCATACGTAGAAGTTTGCATCCTTCTTCGTCCTTGATACGTTTTTGCTAGACAAAAAAGCTGTGCCTTTTGGGGAATGGGCCAAGAAGTTTACAAACTCCTTTTTGCTAACTTTATTCAACTAATCATCACTCGTGAAAGTAATGCCTGTTCTTGGCCAACTCTGTTTATATTCTTTAATCCACTTTCTAACTTCCTCCACCTCTTCATCCATTATTAGCCCACTGAGCTCATATGCCGTCAGGGGTTTTACCCCGGGCCTGGCTCTCTGGATTGTGTTGACCATAGGTGGAAAATATGAGCTATTGACTGAGAAAAACAAAATATTTATGCAACATTATAAATTAAAAAAATTCTATATAAGTCACACTTAGAATCAAGAAAAAAATTACATTAATATAGTCATCCATAATGCCACTACACGTATATTTGACACAAAAAATATTTACAATGATATAGTCATTCACAATGCCACAAATAAAATTTACAATGATATAGTCGGCACAATCCCAACTCGATTGAAATGATCACAAATAGTCGTACATCTCAATTACAAGTATGCAAGATAATATAAAAAAAAATACAAGTTCCAAACATGGCTACAACTCAATTATCAAGAACATACATTTTTTGCATTAAAAATTTAATAATAAAATTGAAAATTGCAAGATAATATAATTATCATACATGCCACGATTTTTTTACAATGATATTCACTTTAATTCCTCAAGATAATACAGTTTAATAACATGTAATTTTTGCATTAAAATTTTAAAAAATTAAAAATACATTTTTAATGCAAAACTGCATTAAAAACATAATACAGTTTAACAACATGTATTTGTTAATGTATTTTTTTGCACTAACAACAAATTTAAACATATAGTTTTGCATTAACAATATAATAACATGCCACAATTTGTTTATAATGATATTCAGTTTAATTCCTCATGATAATACAGTTTAACAACATGTATTTTTTGCATTAAAAATTTAAAAAATTAAAAATACATTTTTAATGCAAAACTGCATTAAAAATGTAGTACAGTTTAACATCATGTATTTTTTCATGTATTTTTTTGCATTAACAACAAATTAAAAAGTACAATTTTGCATTAAAAATATAATAACATGTATTTTTTTGCATAAATAATCTATCAACATGCAATTTTTTGAACTAGAAATTTAACATTAAAAATTAAAAATATTGTTTAATTCCTCATGATAATAGAAAATTTTTTTTTCAGAAAATCACGATTTCTCAAAAAATTGATCATGAATAAAAAAACAAAAAAACGCAGTTCTTCACAAACCAACCTAACATCAGTCATTCCAACTCAAAATCCGCCTCAAATCGAATAAATTACATCAAATTGAATACATATTTTGATAAACACACTATAAGGAATCAAAGCCCTATAATCTTAACACATTATTATCAAAATATTAAATAAAATCGAACGAATTGAGGGAAAAAAAAACTCGCAGTTCTTCACAGACATCAGACATTCAATCTAAAAAATCAAGCTCAAATTGAATAAATCAGATAAAATTGAATACATGTGATGGTAAACAACACTATAACGAATCAAACCCTATAAATTCAACACATTATTTACAAAATATTTACTGAAATTGAGAGAATGGCGGAAAAAAAAAAACTCAGTCCATTTTTTTTCACAGACATCAGTCTTTTTTTCTCAAAAATCCAACTAAAACTGATTAAATATAATCAAATTGAATACATATGATGATAAACAACACTACAACGAATCAAAAGCATATAAATTTAATACATGATTTGTAAAATATTGACTGAATTTGATCGCATGGCGGGAAAAAAAAAACACAGTTCTTACCTGTTCTTTGTGCACCCGTGCCTTCAAACTCAAAATTGATATGTATTCCTCCAAAATAATCACAAATTATGCACAAAAACTTCTGACTAACACTCTTACGATCAAGGACCCTAAAATTTTACAAAAAATGATGCCTTCTTTCGCTTGAAATCAGTGAAATGGTGGAAACCCTAAAACTCACTCTGCAATCCAAATTTTTTTGATAAAAAACGATGCTTTTTAATTCGTTTTATTGACTGAAATGGATGAGAAATTTGAAATAAAGCCTGCAAGATTCGTTCACAAGGTTTAAAAAGGTGAAAATCGATAACAAAATGACCAAAAAAATTGAAATCCCGTGAAGAACACTGTGCAGCCCGTATTCTTACGTGTGACTCGGTCTGACTCGCGATTCACTATTGGGAATCGCCCGATTCTCACTGGACACAGGCGATTCCCGAGTCGAATCGGGCTAGTCCAGCTCGATTCGGCAATTTTTCAAATCTGGCTTTCTAGTATTGAAACCAATGGTTTAAAAAACGGATCAGCGATCCTGATCGGGCACCCAAAAAACCGATCCGGATCGGCGAATCGGCGATCCGGATCGGGAATCGGGTGAGTCGGTCAGAATAAAGCTTAAAAAAAATCCAAAAAAATTATTAAAATTCATTATAAATATTGTTTTTTAGGAATTCAATAAGAAATGAGGGTACTCCATTAAGAATTTTCATGTTTTTGAATGAATATGCGAATATTGATATGTTCTTTCCCTGCATGAACCGCCATTCAGCATTTAATTTACATCACACAAAAGGATAAACATATAATTATTATGGAATAAGTATATCAACATACATGGACTACAATAAAGCATAAAATTAGTAACATATGATCTAAAAATAAAATGATAGATGACGTTATTGTTCTTCTTGGTCACGCTGGTGCCATTGATTGAATTCGTTTAACAATTCATTGATTCGATCTAAAAACGAATCATCGATATTAGCAGGCGTCTGACTATTCCCAAATCCCTGAGTGTTAGTGTTTTGTTGTGTTCCCAATCTAAAATCACCGAAGCTTGTCCATCCTTCATGCTCACCTGCACTTTCGTGCTCATCCGTACATTGTTGCTGTTGGGACTCGATATGTGAATAATATGGTTGGGATAGGGTGGCCTCAGAATCATCATCTCTCTCATTTTCTCTTTGAATAATATGGATTAAAAAAAAAATTAACAAATTTTCAAAAAAAGCGATCATGGATTAAAAAAAAAAAATCACAAATTTTCACAAAATTCTATCATGGATTACAAAAAAAAATTCGATCATGGATTAAAAAAAAAAAATCACAAATTTTCAAAAAATTCTATCATGGATTACAAAAAAAAATTCGATCATGGATTAAAAAAAAATCACAAATTTTCAAAAAATTCGATCATGGATTACATAAAATTCGATCATGGATTACATAAAATTCGATCATGGATTAATAAAAAAAAAAAACATAAAAAAACAAAAAATTCCATCGTGGATTACCAAAAAGGAAAAAACAATTCGATCATGGATTACAAAAAATTCAATCATGGATTACAAAAAATTCTATCATGGGTTACAAAAACAAAAAAAAAACAAAAAATTCGATCATGGATTAAATAAAATTCGATCATGGATTACAAAAAATTCTATCATGGATTACAAAAAATTTGATCATGGATTACATAAAATTCAATCATGGATTACATAAAATTCGATCATGGATTACAAAAAAAAACAAACAAAAAAAAACAAAAAATTCGATCGTGGATTACAAAAAAAGAAAAAACAATTCGATCATGGATTAGAAAAAATTCAATCATGGATTACGAAAAACTCTATCATGGGTTACAAAAAAACAAAAAACAAAAAATTTGATCATGGATTACAAAAAAAAAACAAACATTTCGATCATGGATTACAAAAAAAAACAAACATTTCGATCATGGATTACAAAACATTCGATCATGGATTACAAAAAATTCTATCATGGGTTACAAAAAAAACAAAAAATTCGATCATGGATTACAAGAAAAAAAACAAACATTTCGATCATGGATTACAAAAAATTCGATCATGGATTACAAAAAAAAAAAAACAATTCGATCATGGATTACAAAAAAATCGATCAAGTATTACAAAAAAATCTATTAAAAAAAAAAAAAAAAAATCCGTACGGGACTCTCCGATTCCGTACAGTGAATCGGCGAGTTACTGTGCAAAATCGTCCAGTTCTCTCTAGAACCGGACGATTCCGGTTTTGTTCGCCGATTCGATCCGTCCATGGCGATTCTCGAGTCGAACCGGACGACTCGGTGTTTTTTTAAACAATGATTGAAACCATATTTATCGATACTATTTGAAGGTAAACCACACCCTTACCCTTATTTGAATGCTTTATTTTAAGGAAAAGTATATAATAAAGCTTAGAAAAAGTATGTATGAGACCCTAGGCTTTACTCAAAAACAGAATAAAGCCTCTCCTCAAATCCAAAATTCGTACCTCCAAATTCCAAAGCTTTATACTTCAGTTTTTGGGTCTTTGTGCCCCCCCTTCGTCACATGGACGACATAGGTACACACATGTGAATTTCGTGACACAAAGGAAATAAAATTCATACCCAAAAACTAGGAAAAATAAGAAGGGTTAACAATAATGGTGGCAGCAGGCTCGGCCAGGTCTGGCCCAGCTCTGCCATTGTGCCCTTAGGACCGCCACTGTGCCGAAAACAAATGAAGAAAGAAATAAGACAAAACAAGAAATAAATAGGACTGGCCGAGCCGAACTAACTAGGATTGGGCCACCCTACTTTTTTAAAGCCAGGCCGGCCCATTGCCAGCCCTATTACCAAGTAGCCCGGTTTGAATGAAAAGAAAATGGTCGGTTTTAAAAAGAAATGGTCATTTTGAGCAAATATGGAAATGATTCCGGTGTTCGTCTAATTACCATAAAATATCGAGAAGAGGTTCATCATCTAAGGGCAATTTGCTAGTCTCATCACATGGGACCATTTGATGTGAGGGGCATGGCCCCCTAGCCGAGTGGGTGGGCGTAAATGTCACCATACTATTGTCCAATCTTCTTATCTTATTGCTCAAAAATGAGAAAAGTGAAAACGAAATTATAAAAAAAAAAAAAAGACAAAGAAAGAAAAAGGAAAAGAAAAATGTGACGGTTGTTGAAAAGGGATTGCGACTTTTAGATTCTTCACGAAGTTCCTATTTTTAATCCATGAACATGAGTATTATATCTTAAAGATGACTTATGAAAATCATTTTTTGTTTATGTTAGCAATAAGTTTTCATTAATAGTAACTTCCATTAAGTACAATAACAAAGAGGAAGAAATAAGGAGAAAATCCCTACTTCCAAGAAAGACGAACCAAAACTCTTAGAACACAAATAATTTCTAAACCTCGAACAACCTCCACTACCAACAGCTTAGAAACCCCACTAATCCCTTAAAGCAACTCCAAATGCCTATTACCTTCCATAATCTCGGCCTGAGCCCCAATTACTCCCCTCCACTCTTGAGTATCATCCCTTCCACAGCCCAAGCCGGAGAGTTGGGGCGACACTCTTGAGGGACTCCAAATCATAATTACCGAGAGCGGGAGCGGGAGCGTGGGAGTGACGTCTGCCCAAAACTCCGGAGTTTAGGGATCGAGTTCCAGCGAGGTTAAAAGTAGTGGATCGGGCTTTCTGTTTAAGAGGAATGCTTTTCATGTCAAATGGGATCGTGTTCCCATATTCATTAGGATCGTACTCCCATCGACAGCATGATCACACCCCCATCTAAGAATGACCATACTCCTTTTTGGAAAGGATTGAGCTCCATTCAACGAAAGATCTCGTTCTTTGCATGATTAGTCCATGCTCCCATCGCAGAACTCAATTTTTATGAAATTTTGCCTTAAAATATAACTATTTTATTTTAAAAATTAATTTTATTTAAGAAGTTTCTTTTAGGATGTTTCGGGAAAATAGGGATGGAGTTCCGGAAATGTAGGGATCGTACTCCTAAAACTCTGGAAGTGGAGATCTAATTTATTCAAGAACATGATCCTAAAATTTAAAGAACGCGTTCCGGGCAGTATCGGGAGCGAGTTCCATTGTAAACGGGATCGAGAATCCTTAAAATAAGAACGAGCTCCCAAAGAGTAGAAAACGAGTTCCAGTCGAGATCGCGACTACAGAGCGCCGGACCTGCATTCCGGAACGAAAGCGCCACCTTAGTTGGGCGCTCCGGGCAACTATGGTCCAAATAGTGGGGCTTAGTCCCAAATAGTGTGGCTTAGTCCATGGGAGTGTCTAAAGGGAGTCTGTGCCATCGGAGCCCAAGAAGTGGGTTTTCAAAATGGAAATTATATATTACAAAATTATTTCTAAATCAACGAAAAATTCGTTGTTCTTTGCGATCTACGAAGAGTCACCATCTAGGTATTTCCAAATCATTGATGGTAAGAGATGAACCGCTCCTCTTCCCAAGGGCACATAAATTAGGCTCATTTTGCAAAATTAATGCTAAAATGCATCAACGACAATAAAGTGACTTTCGCCGGTGCCTCAAATAGCCTGACATAAAAGTAATCGACATCATCATCTGGGGCAGGAGATTTATGTGCTCATGTGGAAGTATATTATATTCACTCCTTTCCGGTAAAACTGTAATTAAGGGTATTTTAGGACCCTAAATTATTGGGACGTAACTTCCTCGTCCCAAACAACCACCTTAGAATGAAAATAAAAGAACATATGTGCTATACATCCCTATTATTGAATAGAGATAGGCCAATTTTCGGATGATAAGATCCAAAGTGATAGACCTCAAAATTGAAACCTTTTTAAAATATGGGATTGTATATTGGAAAAAGTTTATGTAAAGCCGAAGCTTTAAACAATCAAGCCCATCTAAAAAATTTCACTGAGAGATATTGTTTTAATGCCCAAATATTGTCAAATTGATCATCTCAACATCAAGATGCATATACATGAGAAAAAAATGGATTTCAAGTTTTGGAAATAGTGTATCTTGTAACGTATTTTTGGACCATCAAGTTCCATGATCTGCTCGATCTACATTATTTTTGAAGTACAATTTGAAATCTAACTGACAAAAGTGATTGTGACCTCTTTGTATTAAAAATAAATAGTCTATTTATATACTTTTCCTTAAATATTAATATCACAAAGATTACCAAATTTTAAATCCAAATACATGTCCTCATTTATTGTACAAGAGGGACGCACACAACAGAGCATCCGTGGTCCGCTCTAAAAGATGGATCGGTGGTGATAAACATCCATAAGGAGCTATATCAAGTGTGTACAATAGATTCTCCACCGACCACTTTATAAATGGACGGTAGATGCCCTACATGAGTATTTGCCAACCTACACATTATGTCCTAGTGTATTGCCATTATACAAAACGTAAGAGTGCAATTCCTATAAGGTGGCAATCTTAGTTATAAAAATAAGGTTATGGTGTTCTATGCTGTTCATTTTAGTTGACAATATAGGTTTGGCAATTTCTCTGGACATTGTAAAAAACTGGTGCATCTTTTTAAATAGTGTCAAATCTTCATCGATCATAAAAGATAGAAAGCGTAAATTAATTTATAAGTAAGATTGCAACTTTATATCAATATTTTCGCATTCCAAAATTTTGGTACAAGGGATAGGCTTGAGCTTAAATTAACCATGAGTGAAAATGCAATTTGAAACATTGTATCTCACTTTAAAGCACCAAAAAGAAAAAGTAAGATTCTATTGTACTTGTTGCCTCAAATAAAACCCTAGCCACTAGTATTTTTAGGTACTTAAGATTATATTGCACTTGTTGCCTCAAATGAAACCCTAGGTACTAGTATTTTTAGGTACTTAAAATTTGGGTAACCCTAGCTACTAGTATTTTTAGGTACTTAAAAATTTGGGTAAGTGGCCCACTCAACCTAGTGACTAACCTGAACAAAAGAAAGACATTTTGAATATGCACTCTAGAAATGCCTAAAGAAGAAATGGTATAGAACTGAACACAAATTAGTTCACTGTTAGACCTAGGTGTTCAAAAACTCAAAAATAATTTTGTCTTTGAAACATTCACATGGTGATAGTGATTCTAAACTGCATCCGAAAATTTTAGTCTTAAAAATCCATAGGAGCATACATAGTATGTGCCCCATAAAAAAATTGGTAATAAAAATCTCCGTTTCTCATGAAACCACGCCAGGTCCATGTGCTATTGTACAAATTTAAAACAAACAAAATCAGCTACTTTTCAGACATTAGAGAAATTTTTTCAAACTTTGTATACCATCCAAGCTATCAAATTTCACATTAGATAGTTGTAAGTAATTGTGATTACCTTGTATCAAAGGTAAATTATCTCCTTGTATACAATCTGTTAAAAAAATGTGCAATTTTTATACGGCCAAGGCTTCATGAAAACAAAGTAAAGCTTCACCTTGAATCTTCTTCTAGAAAGCATTTTGGGTGTCAGAAATCTCTACGATGGCACTAAAATCAATTCATAATACCCAGTATAAAATTTGAAGCTCAAATAAGGGTGAGTGCGTTTTGTATAGAGCCTAGGCTCTAAACAATCAAATTAGAGCCTACCTTCAAATGATATCGAGAAATGTTGTTGCAATATTGGAAATCTTTATGATAGCCTTAAAATATTTGTTTATATTTATTTATAAAGTTTAAAGCTTCAAAATTAGTGTAGATCGACAGATTTGTGAAAACTTGAAAATCGTGAAAATTGAAGGTCCAAAATACATTACAAAATACACTATTTCCAAAACTTCTATCCATTTATTTTTCTTGTGTCCATGCTTCTTGATATCGAGATCTTCAATTTAAAGATATTTGGGCATGAAAACTAACCTCTTCTAGTAAAATTTTTGAGGTAGGCTCAAATTTGATTGTTTAGAGCCTCTGTTTTATATAAACTTTTCCCAAAAATGGTGCATATCTTGTGGATATATGAACATTTATTTTCAAGGTGAATAGATGGTCAGGATATTGTATGTATATTACTTTTAGGGTTTGAATATCTAGATTTTTTTTTACAATCATAATGGTTAAGCCCAACAAGATCTACAATTTCTAGTGCGATTTGAGGTAAGACTTTATTTATTTTGATGAGGCAGGCCGCAAATGTTTTTTTGCTTCTTTGCAATCACGTCGCATCAACATCATAGTTAGCAAGTTGCCGTTAAAAACATGACTTTTTCAAAAAAGACACCGTTTCACTGTAATACTTTTTAAATTGCATTATTTTGAAAATATCAGGAAAAAAAAGGTGTTATTTTGATACAAATGTTAAAAGCACGCTTTAATGACAATTCAAAAAAAGGGTTAAAAAAAAGCTTCCCATTCATGCATCTAAATCCATTTTTTTTTTTGGTAAGTTATATATATTTATATCCTTCTATTCCAAAGAAAACCATATTAAAAAAACTTTGGCATCCAATTTAAATTTTTAGAACGTGCATTCTTTATCCATTCTATTTTGAATTTTTTTGAATAAAAATATTCTAAAAAAATGTCAAGTCAAATTCAAAATTTGAGGTTTTCTTATAATCATTTTATCCTAGATGTGAGGTTTTTATTTAGTTAAAATTCACATTTCTATTAATTCTAACAATCTACCATGTCCAATAAATTTTAATGTTGCCTTTCATATATTTAAATTTGAATGTAGTGACTCTGTTATGCTTTATGATTTTTTTTCTCTTTTTACATTATTTATTTGATGGTTATTGTAAATGTTATAATTTTATAGAGTAATGATCCTATAGGGCCCTTCCCCACCTATGTATGTTGGATCCCAAATGATCATCAATAAAGTTAACATGGATCTCTAAGAAAGTTATTACATAGGTGTGGAGTTTGACTTTTCTACAGATCCGTGCCAAATTTAATGGTAATCATTTGGGATCCTATATACATAGGTGGGGAGGGTTCTATAGGATCATTTCTCAATTTTATATTGGGAAAGGTTTCTATATTTCCCCTATAGCATAGAAGATCTACACTTCCCCTACCATCCAGCTGTTCAATTTTGATCGAGAGAGCCACTCTCTATTTAATCTTAGATCCGACGTCTTAAAGTATTTTATTTTTAGTTTTTTTATACAAATTGAATGAATATGAAATTTGGTAGGTGTCATCTTCTAATTGGGACGCACCTATAAAAAATATTAAAAATAATTTTTTGATAAAATACAATAGCCAAAGTACCCCTGAAAACTTTTAAAGGTATCTTAATCATTTATTTTATTGAAAATATTTTTTATATATTTTTCACTATTGTGAGTTTAATAGAGGATTGGATGTCCAAAATTTGGTATCAAAATAGTTTATAAAAATTAAAAAAAAAAAATATAGAGACATGACATTGTGATTGAGACAATCTTTGCCCTCCATTCAAAATAGACGGTTGGATAAGAAGAAATATATAAATTTTATGTAGTCGGGGAAGCAAAGAAAGCTTGCCTTCTTATATATCCAATGTTTTTAGTCTGATTTTTTATCCCGATCCAATATGTTCACGACATGTTATTTTCAGTATTTTTACTGATCCATATTTTTTATTTAAATTTTTACATCCAAGCTTTTTGAAACAAAACCGATTTTATTTTAATTTTATAGTGAGTTAATATATATTGTTATTCCCGGACTTGCCATGGACAAGATCAGCGAACCGCTTATCATGGCGAGCCAATTCCGCCCTCCAGTTCGACTCGTTGCCGACCGGCTCGTCTCTACAGGGTCCGTACTTTGTGATCCGAAACGTGAGATGTGGCACTTGGTCCACGTGGCCGTTGGCAATTGATCTAAGAAAACCGTTAACGGAACTAACGTTTCCCGTCACTCAGTACTTAAACCTCGAGCATCTTCTTCGCCTTTCCCCTGGCACTCATTCTTCCTTTACTGGCACTCATTTCGCCTAAACAGAGGTGTCGACGTGTGCTTTAAGAGCTAGAAAGTTGCTCATGGTTTAACGCTACGTAACGGAGCGGTAACGTATGGGATCTCGGTCTCAAATAAGACAAGAAATGGACAGCATGTGCTTTGGAGGTGCATTAAACAGTCCCCTCAAGCTGTGGATAGCTTCTTGTTTCTCGCCATTTTTTGGGCTCCTGTGGCTCTGAAACTAGGGTTTTTTGGCGCCTTTGATTGAGACGAATCATTTGAAAGGAAGGGATTGTAGAGATCAGTTTGAGATCTTTCGTTTGAGCTCTTTTTTGAAGGATCTGGTGCGAGCTTTTAAGGTTTTATTGAATTTCGCTGGTTTCTTTTTCTTGATTGGTTTTAACGGTCGAAGCCGGTTAAAATACAGTCGTTTCAGTGTATTTGAATTGGTAAAAGTATAATTGATTTGAAATTCTGTGCAATTAAGTTGTGTTATGGCAAAAAACTTATGGTCACGCCTTTTGTTGAAGGTTTTTGGTTCTGTGTATTGCATCTCTCTGTTTTTTTACGTTGAATTCAGTTTAGTGGAGGAATTTTCTAAATGAGTGCAGTTTCTGCAATGCACTTTAGTTAATCACAGTGCGTCAAGTTGTTTAGTACATACAGGTTTTCCTTTGGTTTTGAGCTATTCCACGGTAGTGATAATTTGATAGATCCAGTTTGTGAAGTGTTTGTTTCCTGTGTACGCATGTTTTACGTTTTATGAATTATTCTTAATCATCTTTCTCCGGACTGTCGTTTACTGGAGGAATTGCTTTGAAGAATGAAGTTTCGGTTGTGCATTTGAGTTAATTTTGAGTGTAAAACTATTTCTGTGAAATTTAGGCTTGGAGCTTAATTCTTAGGTTTTGAGTTATTCTAGGACGAATATAATTTGATCCCTTTTATCAAGTGTTCTATCATTTGTCGCTGTTGGAAGTCAGCATTTGGGAGATTAGGATAATTAAGTTTCGTTTTCTTTTAATTTGAGTTCATTTCCCAGGAATTTGAGTAATTTCACTACAGAAAATCAACCCGCATGAAGTTTTATTTCTTTGAATTTGACTTCATCTTTTCAGAAGAAAATTGAGTTCGTTTTTGTAGATATGAGTGATTTCTGTGCACGAACTTTCTGATTAGCTTTTAATCTCTGATATTTGAAGGGATCGCTTCATTGATGGAGAAATTGAGTACTTTTTAGTTGATATGGGATTTTTGGGATGATTTCTGAGATATTGTATTGTACAGGTTATTTCACAGCAGGGTTTGGAAGGATTACCCATTCGCTTGTGTTTGAGGGTCGTTAACTGAGGAGTCTACTTAGCAACTCCAAATATTGTCAGAGTAGTTAGTTTCGGTGAACTAAAGTGGTTGGCGATTAGTAAGTCGATATCACTTAGTCATCCGGAAAATGCTGATTCATCGATGTACAAGGTATTATTCATAAAACTAAATTTGTTGAAAATATAGCTTCCCAATAACAAAATAAAAGAAAGGATATCTGGTTTTAGTTCTCAAAAAAAATAACGAAGGGGATATCTGGTTTCTGATTGATACTATTGGAATTTTCGGCTTTGACTTTCGTTTATGTACTTTTGATATTTGATGATTCTCATCTGTTGAGCTTAACCACCTGAATCAGTAGTTCAAACATCTTTTTTTAATATGCTTTGGTTCGTATATATTGAGCTTGAACTTGACAACTTTCTTTTTGTATTGAGAACTTGATCTTTGTGCACTCGATTGGCATGTTTCAAAATTTTTGTGATTCAGTAAATATTTGCAATGTTCTCAATGAAATATGCAAAAAAATTAATAGACCGAGCACTCTGTGAAGTTTACTCTTTGGTTGTATATTAGTGGGATAGATAGTAAGAACTGTGCATCTCTAGATGGCATTTTGGGCTTTGTGACTTTATTTCGAACTTATACTTTTTGTTTAAAGTTATTTGGAACATATGTTTAAATCTTTGTTATGGCACGCAATTGATGTGGATCAACTGAATAGAAATCACTCTTGGACTTGATTTGGTACTTTTTGCACGAAGGATATTGGAATTCGCATCAGTTGCAGCACACTTGCTATTATAATTGGTATATTTTGTTAGTAAGACTCCTCAATCGTTATAGATGGAGTTTTATACCTAATATGTTACTTAGTGAAGCTGAACTGCCAAAAAAACTGCAGCATTAAAATGATACTGAATGTTCTTACTTGTAATAAAATTCAAAATATTTCAAGGGATGCCTGATTCAGATGGACATTCCAACTTAATTATGCTTTTGTATCAGTTGGATTGGGATCATTCAAATCTGGTATTGATCTGTAATGAAAAGAACAAGATAAAGGAAGATAGGTAATAGGAATAGTTATGAGATTTTTGCTCTCTAAACTTGAATATAAGAATGGTGCTCCCATACACATTTTGTTTCAGCAGTTTGAAGTTCTGCTTTAAACTTACACAACCTCTTGGTTCACGTATTTTCCTAGGAAATCAAATACAGCCTGAATGTTTATAATATGGTTCAAACACCTCACATATATGGGATTTTCAGTGTTAGATTTGCTCTCAAATGGTATATCTTTGGAAATTTAGAAAGTGTCCAAAGATATATAAAAAATGTTAGCATACTCTGTCAGTTTACGTGCGCTGATACGATAATTTGGTTTGCAGATGCTAAATGAAAGCAATGTTAGGCATATAATGGCTGGAGAAATCGAAGATCCTATGAGCTTTCAGGTTTGAGCTCATGTCATACTACTTGGAACTCATTGATGTCATCTCTTTCTGCATAACTATCAAGCAATATTTTCATCTTCAGGCAGCTCTTATTTTTGAGTCTCGTTATTAATTGGTGGTGTCCTTTCCGTTGTCATATTTTTAATCTTAGACACACAAAGTCTTCGGAGGATAGCCTTGCAAATCAGGAGTTATTCTTGTTGATTTTTTTTTGCCACCCTGAGTGCCTTTTCCCACATTTATATCACAAAGCCTTTCTGTATTTCCTTTGAGTAAAGAATCATAGCGAATCCATTATTTTCAATATGTTTGATATATCACTCTGCTACTTCTTTAATGTGCCACTGATCCTTTGCTGTGATGGACAGGTGGAGTATTTGCCTACAGGTTCCATATCATTTGGAAGGTTCGAAACAGAATCCTTATCTTGGGAGAGGAGGTCATCCTTCTCCCATAACCGTTACCTTGAAGAGGTGGAAAAATGCTCCAAACCGGGTTCAGTTACTGAAAAGAAGGCTTATTTTGAAGCCCATTTTAGGAGGAAGGCTCTTCTGAGGCAGGCTTCATCTGACTGCCAAAATGGAGTTGGGCTTAGAGCTCCAGAAACTGATGGTCACAATAACATGAACTGCATAAATGATTATGAGGATCATCATCTCGACGAAAATCATCATTCTACTGATTTTGATGTTACCCCAATTGGCTCAGAGAACTACATAAATGAATATGAAGAGCATTGTCATGATGAACATTACTATTTTGACATGCAGAATGGATGGGATGAGGGTAATGTAATGAAATGTCCTGTTGTTACTTACATTAAGTATGCTATCTTGTATGTGTTTACATCGGGTCATCAAAGATGCTTGGGTGGTTGGGTGCATGTGTTCATGCCTGCCTGCTTGTGTCTGTCTATGTGAGAGAGAGGGGGGCGGGGGGGAGTCAACACTGTATCTACTGTTTCTCTGAATTATCCATCTTTTCGCAGGTAATAGGAGTGATCCAGAGGCACGTGAAATTGAGGTCACAGAATGTAAAAAACAGGAAGAGGAGGCTGGGGAAACTTCATATGAGGTAGCGTCTCAATTCGACAATACCAATTTTATTGAGCTTGAAATTCATCAAACAGAACCAAAGGAAACTCAAGGACTTGAGTTTGGAATGGACACAAGACAGCTAATTAAAGAAGATAACAGGACAGAGGCAGAACAAAAATCGTCTTGTGAGTCAAACTTTACAGGTGAGGTTGTCGAACTAGTGGACATGCTAAAGGAAAGGTTGGATAGTGTTAAGGTTTCCTCTCAAAGCTCCGAAAAGAAACCGGCTCTCAAGGTTAGAATTATCTATTGCATCAATTAGCCTTTGTCTTCTATGTCTGCTCTTGCTGGCGTCTCTACATAAAAAGTCATGCATAAAGTGCAAAAAATGTACCATAATTGATGCACTATGGATAGCCATAGTTTAGAGGGTCATGATGATTCGAAATGTTGGACAATGCTGGAGAGAGAATGACCCATGAAACAAGACAAAACTCCAGTGGTGGATCCCACCTCTCAATTTGGGATCCATTAAACCACAATTTTATTTTAAACTCTCTATATATCGTTGTTTACATACATCTATTCTTCCCTCTTGTTAATTTAGCTAAGTGCATCCATTAACGGGTGCCTGGTTTTGCATCTAGCAAGGTTGTCCTGTTCATTTTTTGGCAGTATGATGTATTAGGCCTTATTATTAAAATAGCGTTGTTACACAATTATAACAACTATATGGCCCTTTTAAAGGCGATGGAGAGAATTCACAAGCAATATGCATTATGTTCATGTAATGTCAAATGGTGCTAACATATTTTCTCTTGTTTCACAGGCTAAGAATACAAATGACCAAAAAGTTTCTAAGCCCAAGATTCAATCTCCAAGTCCAATGCCTGCTACTCAAAGACAACAAAGTAATCCACCAAAATCTTCTCCAAGGACTACTCCAAGGGCCTCAAGGAGCTTCGCAGGAGAGACGCCCGTTAGAAAGAAAACTGAAGGATCCTCTATTATTTCCTCGGCGAAAGCAAAGCAATATCCTAATGTACTTGAGAGTGCAAAGAAAAATTCCACTCCCGAGATTCACAAAGTGAGGCAGCATCAAGCAAAGATATCCCCTAGATTGTCTTCTCTTTCTAAAAATTCAAAGCCAGAGGTAAAAATTTTGATGGAGCAAATTTGTAATTGCCTTCTTTTTGTTTTGTGTTTTAAGTTTAAAAGTTGCTGTTCCCATGCAGGAACATGAAGCTGGGAAGTCTAAGACAAGTAGAGATAATAGAAGGTCTCTCTTTCTTCTCTCTCTCTCTCTAACACACAAACACAACCGCCCTCTTCCCCCAAATTAATAACCAGCAAAAATAAACTGCTTGGTTAATATGTTTTTTTTGTTGCGTATCACAGAGACAAAGATGCAAAGGAGAAGAAAGTCACTCGTAGCCGTCAATCTCCACATGGGAATGGAGAAATTGAAGGCCACTCATCTGCCAGAAGGTAATCTTGAGTAAAACTTGGCAGAGTATATCTCCATTGCCATGTTTATATTTAGAAAATGGAATGAATTTACAGGCCTAGAAGGATTATAGCTTCAGTTAAGCGAGAAAGTAAGACTTGTCAGAGTTTATCTCCATTGCCATGTTTATGGTTAGAAATGTAATGAATTTACAGGCCTAGGAGGACTGCGGTTAAGCCAGAGCTGCCAGACTGCAATGCAAGCAGCACAAGCTTCAGCTTCAAAAGTCACGAAAGGGCAGAAAAGAGGAAAGAGGCAAGGATTACGCTACTTTTCACTTCAAATTGGTGGTTTTTCATCCAAAAGATTTTGCTGATACTGAAAAAGTTCTCTGATTTTTCAATTAAATGGTGGATTAATCTGATTGGTTCAGTTCTATATGAAGTTGGAGGAGAAGTTGCACGCTAAGGAGGCGGAAATGAACCAAATTCAGGCGAGGACACAGGTATGTGGCGTGATCAATATGTATTTATATTCTTGAGCTATGTAATAGATTCTGGTGTTTGTGGTGTGAAATCATTGGAAACCTATCAGGGTATGTGCTTATTCAGCCAAGAATTTGTAACAAATATTCTTGGTAACGTCTTTATTGCTATTCCTTTGAATTATTCTTTAAGATTTTTTGGGTATTCTTTGATTCCGAGAGAGGCCATTTTTAGTTTGTGGTACTGATTGTGATTTGTGAACTTTTATCTCTGGTGTGTGCACGTGTATGTTTGTGTGATTTCAATTGCTGAAGGCTGATTGCTAAATGCAGGTAGAAACAGAGGCAGAAATAAAACAGCTGAGGCGTCGTCTTAACTTCAAAGCGACCCCAATGCCTTCGTTCTATAATGAAACTACTGTCCGAAGTCCTGATATTAAAAAGGTATTGTTCACGTAAATGTAAATAAATCAAGGTGACTTATACTCTTCCCCAAATAAAAAGGAAAACAAAAGGCTGATTTAGTCTATGTTCAGTAATAAAATGATTGGCAGCTGAGTACTTGACTGATTTACGACATTTCGTGCCTTTAGCTATTTAGCTTCTGGAGAATAAATAGTCAAATTATTTATTTGCTCTGGATAAAACTGCATTAATGTAAGAATGTAAGATTATCAGGTGTAGTATATGATGTCTTTGCATGGTTGTCTCAACGCTGGAATGTGAAATGAAAGCTGGTACACTTACAGACGAGAGGAATTTGGGTACTTTTGGATACTGGGGGGAAGGAGCTCAAAAATATGGTTTTTGAGATCTTGGATACTGGGGGGGAGGGAGCTCAAGTTCTCTCTCTCTCTCTCCCCTTCTTCTCTAGTTCAGTTGCGATGGGTTCTATCTTCATATAATCTCTCTTAATTTGTTAGTTGAGAGTAATCTCATGTTAAAAAAACAATCTTTCTGATGCTAACTGATGGTTCTCTCTCTCTCTCTCTCTCTCTCTCTCTCTCTCAAACAGAATAATCCATGCATCCATAGAGAGCTCATATATCTTGAATTGCTTTCAGGTCCCTGCAAGCCAGGCCAAATCTCCAATGCCTGGAAGAAAACCCATGAACTCCACGGCTTCGCAAGAAACTCCACATGTATCAGCCTCACCTAAGACTCGAAGATCAGCCAAGGCTAATGCTTCGCAACAACATAGTCATGGCAGCAAGGCAGCTACACTGAAAGCAGATAGGGTGCTCTCTAAATCCGGAGCAGGCAAAGGCGAAGCCATGAAACGTAGTATTATCGCTGGACGATCAGGATATGGTCATGCTGTCAGTGTGGCCTCGTGATTGCATGGCTTGGTTACACATCTATGGGTATGTCGTGCTATGGGAGTATGGGCTGCCCATGTACATTTACATGTGGATTCATGAGAGAGAGAGAGAGAGAGAGGGGTCAGTGCAGTTGGGGAGCAGTAGAATTTCCCCAGAGAGAGAGAGAGAGGTCAGCACAGTTGGGGAGCAGTAGAAAATCCCCATGTATTCAAATTCATATGTTCTGGACAATTTACTTCTTTTTTTGAATTCCATTTTTTTAGAGTAAGGAACGCATGCTAGGGAGCCCATTGTATTTGGTCAGTCTGTGTCAGCTATAGTGCAAATTTTATTTTATTTTGAAATGTGATGGCCTATCTTTTGAAGTTGGAATTGCAAATGGTGGCCATTTGGATCTCATCCTAAATTAGGTTTTCCCTTAAAAGTTCAGCAGATATGTGAATAATGGACATATTTTGGGTTTGAATGAAACTTTTGTTGGCAACAAAATTCTTGATTATCTTGCTGTACTAGAAGAACCTGTGATGAATGCATGCGTGATGGTTGATATGTGAAATTACGAGTCTCTTGCATTTTACAGTTATAAACTCAAATTACCATGGGTGATGTTAAAAGTGCACTACTGTTTTCATGAGGAACTTCAAGAGCAGAGGACTGAAGCATGGAGGTGAATGCAATTTATTTTATTTGTAAATTTAACTGAAATTTCATTTAATTGAAATTTCATGGTGTTCAACAGAGATAATATAGGCATCTCGCTAAGTACCCAGAGTCACTTGATTTTGTTATGGGACTCGGAAAACATTGCCTTAGTATGATAGAAATCGGCATTTGTGACTAGCCATATGGTTACAACATTCCAACTATTCAGTGAGATTGGTGGTGAAATTTTGAGGTTGCTTTCCTCTGTCGGTTCGTCCTTCAGCTATGGTATTGAGTATTGACTTCATCATGGGCAATTTCCATGACGACATTGTTTGACCCGTGGCATTCACAAATATGTTAAGCGAGGCTTGAAACCATCGTTGCTATTCTTTTACATTGTTGTATTACTTTGCATTGAGCCTGTAGATCGCAATGATCTTGTTGATCTCACTGTTTCATGTGGTGAATCTTGCCCTCTCGTAGCCTCTGTAATTAGGACATATGTATTCAAGGTTTTCGGAATGTCGAGACCACGGATTTGCTTCTATGTCTGACCCATTAGAAAAATGTAACCTTTTCTCTTGAAATGTCGCTTTAAACCTCCCTCATGATGCAAAGACATGTTTGAAAGCCTCACGTCAGTTTTGGGGTTGGCATTTTTGACACTCAAGTTAGATATTCACATACATACTCGTGTCCTCATGGCATACCTCTTAAATATTTTTTTAATTTTTTTGAACTTTTTTGATATTTTTATAAAGAATAATGATACTATGAAACCCTCCTACACCCATGTGAGTAGGACCTCGAATGATCACCATTAAATTTTGATATAGATCTCTAAAAAAGTTGTCAATAAACTCATTCACCCAAGTCTCACACCCATGTGATAACTTTTTTAGAGATATATGTCAAAATTTATTGATGATCCTTTGATATCCTATTCACATGAGTGTAAGAGGGTATCATAGTGTCATTACTCTTTTATAAATCACACGATCTTCATAGTGTCATCTTTCCATGAACTTGATTTTTTGTTTTTTTGCCTGCACTCACAAGTACTCTGGGAAAGAAATTCTTAAGCCACTACGCAATCCGAACGTTGTCTTTAATTTTGATACTTGATTCTTGAAGGAAAAATCTTGTTAACTCATTAATTGGTCATAAAGTTTCTGTCCGATAGCCTGGATACAAATGGCATGCACTATGGTGACAATCAGCATATCAGGCAGTCCCTGCAATTTAAATTCTCTGAAGCAGTTCTCAAGATATATTGGCATTTGGGTGATATCACTTCAAATTCAGTAATTCAGACAGGCATCTCTTGGTGCAATCAAGTCACATTTTTGGTCAATGTGAATATGACTCCTATCCTACTGCATCTTTGAGACATGGCAAAGCAAACTCCATCGACCATCAAGGCTATGCCATTACAACTGCGTTATTAAGCTCAAGGGGCACTTTCCTAATCAAATCCTAACCCTCACCCTCATATTTCATTCCATCTTTTGATAAGTGACCTAACATTCCGAAACTCTTTCCCTGGCATCCAAATGGAAGTCATACAAATTTATTGGGATTGTTTATAAAGAGACCGTTTATCTTTTGTACATCAAGGTGACAATCAATCTTATCCCTTAAATTTCAAAATGGGTGATTGTAAGCGTTTTATTGAATAGACACAAAGTTCCCAAAATAAATTTTTAAGAATAAGTAATCTAACTTGCAAAAGCCTGGTATTAGGCAGGTTTTGAAAGAAAGACCTATGTGACCTTTTATCAAGGAATATAATTTATTTTTTTTTTCCTTATATTTCACCCTTTTTGTTTTGGCAAAAGATCACTTAAAGGTGGTTTTATTACAATATCAAATACATCAAAAATAAAATCATAACAGTATAAAACAAGATCTTAATAACTTGATGCCATTGAAACAAGTATGTATTATGCTTGAGAATATAAAGATAAAATTGCAAGAAATAAAAGTAGAGGATGTCGTTGATTACTTCAACTAGGCTTATTACACCCCACATTGGGTCACCATCATCTGATGATTTGGAACGGTCTAGCTTCAATCTCGAACCGGAAAAGCAAATTTCGGCCAAATTGTTTATGCACCCTTAAATCCTTACAAACTCAGAACTAACACTAAAGTATTTTGGCATATCCCCACATTACCCAGCCCTTAGAATGTTTAGGATGAGAGAGAAATATTAGAGCCCTAGGGTTGGGGCACGCCCTTTTATGGGCTAGGAGAGAGAGAGAGGAGAGGAGAGAGAGTAAGGCTTGCCTCTATGAGAGAGAAGAGAGAGAGAGTTGTGGGAGCTTGAGAGAAAAGGTGTAGAGAATAAAGGGCGGGCGGGGGGGGGGGAGGGGTTAACACCCATTTTTATAGTGCAAAATTAGATTTAGGGTTTCTCATAGTTTACTCTTTTTTTTAGATTGAATATGAAACGTTGATCAGAGTGACTTGTAGGGTGAGAGATCTGTTTCATCCACTACATAGATGGGTCATCAACATTATGGAAGGTGCATAGACCATATCCCTCTTTCCTTAACCATTTTCCTATCAATAGAAATTAAATATATTAAATCTAATTAAAAGATTTATGCATTCTATAAAATAACATAATTCTTCTCATACTTTCACAAAATCTTCCAAAGATATATCAAGTCAATATATACTTTCAATATTTAGTAAATATATGGTCAATATATTCCCATATCATATTTGACGACATGCTACAATACAATATTACCAAAACTTGATATAAAGAAAGGAATCCAAAGGGCGAGACGTGCCACCCATGAGAGGCACATGTGGGCCCCAGTTTCTAGATGCATGGTGGGTCCATGTGCACAATAGGCCCTCATGATATTTTTTTTATACATTTTAAAATCAATAAAATAATTTTTAAAATGTAACACCCATTTTTATAGTGCAAAATTAGATTTAGGGTTTATTAGGGTTTCTCATAGTTTGTTTTTTTTGTTGAGATTGAATATGAACCGTTGATCAGTGAGTCATCCACTCCATAGATGGGTCATCAACATTATGGAAGGTGCATAGACCATATCCCTCTTTCCTTAACCATGTTGCTATCAATAGAAATTAAATATATTAAATCTAATTAAAATATTATGTATTCTATAAGATAACATAATTTTTCTCATACTTTCACAAAATCTTCCAAAGATATATCAAGTCAATATATACTTTCAATATTTAGTAAATATATAGTCAATGTATTCCCATTTCATATTTGACGACATGCTATAATACAACTATTACCAAAAATTGATATAAAAAAGGAATCCAAAGGGCGGGACGTGCCACCCATGAGAGGCACATGTGGGCCCCAGCTTCTAAATGCACGGTGGGCTCATGTGCACAATGAGCCCTCATGATATTTTCTTTATACATTTTAAAATCAATAAACTAATTTTTAAAATATTATTTGAATATTATACTTTTATAAAATCAATATCTTTAATTTTATAAATCCAAAAATTATAAATAAAATATCAAATAATTCATAAAAATTCAAATAATAATTCTAAAATAATTTATATCTTAAAACAAATATAATTAAATTAATTTGATGGGAAATGGATCTATATGGCTTAGGAATTTAATCAACAACCATGAGACACTTCACCTTCAACTATGGACTACAAACCACACTTGCTTTGTCGAATCGATCCAGTATTTCTCATGACCTACAATCTAAGTAGGGGCTCATTAACAGATCACTAAAGTCTGGCCGATGAGCCAAGAGTTCGCAATCCTAGTCTATGGATTACAGGTCTTCCCTTAGAGACGAGTCAAAGTCACAAAGACTTGATACAACCATAGCTCTATGATGCAGAGGGGTATCTCTCACACATGTATACGCTTCAACCTAAAAGGTGATTTTTGCTTTCCATGTGATGGATCATGGATGAGGCTTTAGCCCCCGTCTTTGTCCGCCATCATCACAGAAAAGGTTCACACAGTCCCTCGGCTCACTCATCCAGGCATAAGCTTCGACCTCATCAAGGGATAATCCATAAGAACCCTTGCGGTTTATTCTCTACGCCCAGATAATATGGGTTTTTTTCAACCGACTGACTTAGATCGTCATGCACAGTCTGATATCAACAAACCATCAATTGCTTAGTATGATCTACGAGGGATCACACTCCCACTGAGTTCATGTTCCAGTATATCAAATGTTTTTATTACACACTCACAAGGCCTTTAAAGACCACATAAACCCTACATCTCCCATTTGGCTTTTGAAGGCAATACATTCTATCTTCCTCACTTTCTCTCATCCCCATCCCTCTCACATGTCTTACAAAAACATTAGGGGCAATCCCCTTAATCAGAGGATCCGCAATCATCAGATCTTTGGATATGTAGCTAATCTCGATCTCTTTCAATTTCATCTCATTTCTTAGGTGATAGAAATATAGTTTGATATGCTTGGAATTCTTATGGAACCGGGGCTCCTTAGAAACTCAAATTACCGCCGTGTTGTCGCAGAAAATCCTCACTGCCTCACAACATACAGGATGAAAGTTGAGATGATTAAGAAACTTCTTAATCCATAATGCCTCCTTGGCCACTAGACAGCATGCCACATATTCGGTTTCCATGGTGGATAATGCAACTATATAATGTTTCTTTGACTTCCAAGAAACTGCACCCCCTCTAAGCATAAATACATATTTAGATGTAGACTTCGCATCATATGGATCCACGAGAAAACTTGCATCTGAATATCCCTCTATTGTTATTTCAGTTCCCCTTTTGTATATGAGCCCGTAGTTCATGATCCCTTTTTAATATTTGAGGATTCTCTTCACTGCTTTTGAATGCTCCTCTCAAGGATTGCTTTGAAAACGACTAACCAAACTCATGACGAAAGACAAGTCAGGCCTTGTTCTCGTCATGACGTACATAAGGGACCCAACTGCACTTCTAGAAGGCATTATCTCTATGACCCTTTTGTCAATATCTTCGGTAGGAAACATTTTATTGCTTAGTTTCGTCTTTTTATCTATTGAAGTAGATATGGACTTACACATACTTATATCAAACTTTTCTAATATCTTCTTATAGTGGGTTGCTTGGGACAGTTAGATAGTCTTCTCTATCATGTTTCTTATTATCTTGATGTCCAACATATATGAAGCTTCTTCAAGATCCTTCATATCGAAGTATTGTGCAAGGAAAATTTTCATTTCTACTACTAGGGCAATTGAGCTACTAACAATTAGCATATCATCTACATATAATTAAATTAAGACCA
The DNA here is from genome assembly GCF_000471905.2 of Amborella trichopoda. The sequence goes on from NW_006498137.1 coordinate 479,257, forward strand.
CATCACTCCCACTAATCTTTTGATATATACGATAATGCTCATTATTTGTAGACAACACTGCAAGAGCAAAGGTCTCTTGAAATTTTATGTGCCACTGACATGATGTTTGTTGAAGATCATAAAGTGATTTATTAAGTTTACATACTAGGTTCTCTTTCCTTTTTTCCTCAAATCCTTCCGGTTGGGTCATGTAAATTTCTTCTTCTAATATCCATTTAAAAAAGTTGTTTTGACATTCATCTGATAAACCTCAAAGTCAAAATGGGCTGCTATAACTATAAGGATTCAAATATATGAGAATTTGGTAACAGTGGAAAATGTTTCCTCATAATCTATGATTTCTTTTTGGGTGAAACCCTTTGCAACCAACCTAGCTTTGTATTTTCCTATTTTCCCTTATGAATTCAACTTTTTCTTAAAAATCCACTTACAACCGATGGCCTTATATTTCTGATGTAGAAGTACTAATTCCCACACATGGTTTTCGTTAATGGAAGCATATTCATCTTTCATGGCTTCTACTTAATATTTCATTTCAGGACAAGACAAGGCTTCATGATAAGTTTTAGGCTCAGAATATGGATCTTCCCCAACTCTATCAAAATGATCCCCAAGGTAGACACATTGTTTTAGGTATAGATGAAGTCTACTAATTTGGTTACTTTGTCTTGGTTCGAGTAAAGGTTCACTCTCTTTAGGGAGTTCGGGTTTAGGCTGGGGTCGATTGGGAGTTTCAAGTTCGGGTTCTCGAATCACATCCTTGTTTTCCGCATCCTCAAAGAAGTCGGCTTGTTTTCTACTCAACCTTGCTTCAAGGAATTCTTCCTCGAAGAAGTGGGCATGGCGGCTCTCAATGACCGCTCTTGTATCAAGGTTGTAGAATCGATACCCATTACTAATCTGGGTAACCAATAAAGATGGATTTAACAGTTTTGGGTTGAAGTTTGGTCCTATTTTGGTGTGGGATGAGAACATGGGCTGAGCAACCCCAAACTCTCAAGTGATCAAGGGAGGAAGTACGATCTGTGAAAATTTCGGGAGGAGCAAGTGTGGTAGCTTTTGTGGGAGTCTGATTAAGGATATAACACGTCATTAACATGGCTTCTCCCCAAAAGTCTTGAGAAAGACTAGCATGCGCCATCATACTCCTTACCATTTCAACCAAGGTCATATTTCGTCTCTCGGCTACACTATTTTGTTCAGGAGTATAAAGCATGGTGTACTAATGGATGAGTCTTTTTTTCAACACAAAGTCCTTTGAAAATGTCCGATGAATATTCCCCCCTCAATCTTTTCTAAGGACTTTGATTTTCAAGTTGGTTTGATTTTCTATCTCGCCTTTATATTCTTTAAATTTTTCTAGGGCTTTTGATTTTGTGTGAATAAAATACACATGTCCATATCACAAGTGGTCATCTATAAAAGTGATGAAATATTTCTTACTGCTTTTAGTAGCCACATTCATAGGTCCACATATATCACTATAAATGATTTCTAAAACGCTAATAACTTTTATTGCCCTGGTGGTATTTTTTTTTATTAATTTTCCTTGCACACAAGACTCTCACACTTTCGATAAATTTCCCTTATAATTTTGAAGAATGTCGTTATTTTTCAATCTTTCCGTTCATTTGAAATTAATATGTTCTAACCTCATATACCATAGGGTAGCATCTAATTTATTAGGAGACGAGACATAAGCGACGTTCTCTTTTATTTCAATAGTAAATAACCCGTCTATAAGACGTCTAGTCATGATAACATATTTCCCCTTCTTGACGACCACCTTCTCCCCAATGAAAGTGATCATGAATCCAACTATATATATTTTGGGAACTGAAACCAAGCACTTCCTCATATCAGGAGCATAAAGTGCTTGTTTTGGGATCATGGTGCTCCCACTCTTCAATTTCAGCTCGAAATTTCCAACTTCAAGTATATCAGTTTTCTGATTACCTCCCATATAAATATGTTGTTTTCCTGGCTCTATAGGAGTAAAAGAACGAAAACCTTTATTGGTATTTGTGACATAAGTCGTAGCGCCCGAGTCAAGATACCAAGAAGCTCCCTTGGGGTCAGCCAGCATAATCTCAAATACCACACAAGCTAAATCATTGTTGGTCTCTCAAGATTTTTTGAACCGCAATTATTAGTTATGTGGCCCACCTTCTTGCAAATAAAGTAAGTTCTAGTCTCTCTTTTTCCTCTCTTATTACCAAAATCTCTCTTTTTAAAATCTCTTCTATTTTCAAAATTATTTCTTCCATTTCATTTCTTATATTTAAAAGAGGATGGAGATTTTACCATATGTACAGCTTCCCTAAGAGTTGTTGTCGGTGTTTGCCTTGAATTCCTGCTCTCTTCATTTGCTTTGATTGTTGTGATAAGCTCCTCCAGTTTTGGTGCCTTTCTTCTAGTCGAGATGGAAGATATAAAAGTCTCCCATGAATTAGGAAGTGAATTCATGAAATGAATCACTTGCATGGATTCAGTTGGTTTCATGCCGGTGTCTTCTAACTCTTTGACTAGTGCACGAAAGACATGCACATGATCTACAAATTTGACACATTCTTTCATCTTTAACTCATTATACTTTCTGATAGCCATGGTTTGCTTCATGAGAGAGTGTTCATCATACTCTCTTTTAAGTTTATTAAAGATTCCACTTGCAGTATAAATTGACTCGTACTCAGAAGCATACGAGTCGGTCATGACACATAAAAGGATGTACTTGCATCTTAAGTTCATCATCTTCCAATTGGCGTACTCATCTTTAGTTTCTTGAGATGAGTCGTCAGTTGGATGATGCTCATAGAGTATCTCATGCAAGTTTTCTTCATAAAGCACATACCGAATCTTTCTTTTTCAGGAAGCATAGTTGGTCCTATCAAACCTTTTAGTTTTCAAGATCTTTGAGATGAAAGTACGAGCAGCCATATTTTTTTATTCTCAAGCAAAAAAAAAAGGGAAAAAAAGAAGAAAAAAAGACTCATAATGGCAATCAAGTAAACTTGCTTTGATACCAATGAAAGAAAGACCTATGTGACCTTTTACCAGTGAATATATATATATATTTATTTATATTTCACCCCTTTTATTTTTGCAAAAGATCACTTACTGGTAGTCTTATTACAATATCAAATACATCAAAAATAAAATCACAACAATATAAAACAAGATCTTATCAACTTGATGCCATTGAAACAACTATGTACTATGCTTGAGAATATAAAGATAAAATTGCAAGAAATAAAAGTAGAGGATGTCGAATATTACTTCAACCGGGTTTATTACACCCCACACCGAGTCACCACTATCCGATGGCGTAGGATCAATGGTCTAGCCTGAATCGAGAAAGCAAATTTCGGCCAAACTATTTATGCACCTTTAAATATCAACAAACTGGGAACCTAACCCCAAAGTATTTTGGCATATCCCCACATTAACCAACCCTTAGAATTTTTAGGATGAGAGAGAAATATTAGAGCCCTAGGGTTGGGGCGTGCCCGTGAGAGAGGGGAGAGGAGAGAGAGTGGAGCGTGCCCTTATGAGAGAGAAGAGTGAGTTGTGGGGGAGAGAGAGAGAGAAGGTGTAAAGAAAAAAAGGGGAGGGGGAGTACACCCCTCTTTATAGTGCAAAATTAAGTTTAGGGTTTCTTATAGTTTGCATCTTTTGTTGAGATCGAATATGAACCATTGATCAGAGTGACTTGTGGGGTGAGAGATCTGAGCCATTTATTCCATAGATGGGCCATCAACATTATGGAAGGTGCATGGACCATTATCCCCCTTTCTTTAAACATTTTCCCATCAATAGAAATTAAATAAATTAAATCTAATTAAAATATTATATATTATATAAAATAGCCTAATCCTTATCATACTTTCACACAATCTTTTAAAGATATATCAAATCAATATATACTTTCAATATTTAGTAAATATATGGTCAATATATTGCAAAAAGTGCTTTCTGGATGAGGATTTGAAACAAGGTTTTATTTTGTTTTCATAAGCTTAGGCCTTATAGAAACATGTAAAAATTCAAAATTTAAAAAATCTATTGTCTTAAAAAAATAAAAAAAAGTCTTATAATATTTTTTCATAAAAGAACTATTTTTTATTATTAGAATATAGTAAAGTGCTTTATGTGGGGGATGCATAACTACATTTAGAGTGGTGGATTATCATTTACACATCCATCTTTAAGATGGATGTAAGCGGTGGATTGAGAGAAGAAATCCCTGCATTTTGTTTTTCCTTAATGCCAAAAGCTCCATCCCTGTTCCGTCGGACACCTAATGAAGTGAAGGGAGTCCTCCTTCACTTGTCAGCTCCTATCATATCCATAAGGGGTTCCAAACCTTCAGCCTCCAAGTTCTATAGCCGGAAGCAATAATTGAAACCTGCAATAACAATGGAATAATGGTCCTCTCATCATTTTTAACTTTTAAGATTTATTTTTGTACATAATAATAGTCCCCATACTAGAGATTATAAATAAATAAAAGTTAAGCCCAAAATCCAATCTAAAAAATGGATCGTAAAGAGGGGACCATATCTATGTATGAATTCAAGGACATAAAAACCGTGTTCTTAAAAAATCATCTGAGTTTTTTATTTATGTACTTGCCCCTTTTTTCTTTGATTTTTTTATTTCCAATTTTCTACTACTTTGGATTTGGTGCTATCCAAAATCACCCACATAAGGAAATCTCATATTTTATGGGATTGATTGAGATTGATCCATATTACGTGGGATTGAGATATTTTCATATTTTGCGGGATTGAGATATTCTCTTATTTTATGGGGATTGAGATTGATATTAATAAGTTTTCTAAAATAAATATAAATCCAAAAAGATTAGGACTCTTGGATTTATCTCTTCGTCTTTTGAGATATATGTTATATCAATAAGAAGTTTCATATTTTGTGTGGATTCCTAATTCTATATAAGTCCTGTGCATAAGATGTGATTTCCTCCTAGAAAAGAGAGCTTCATTTTGGACAGAAATATTATGATGATGCCTCTTTTTTGGACTCCCAAAGATTAAGAGGTTTGTTTCTTATAGAGAAGCGGTTCCCATTAAGATTTTGGGTGGTTTCCTTTTAGTGAAATAAAGTATCATTTGCCCTCAAAGTTGTTCCTCTTCCTAGACTGTGGTCCAGTAATGGAATAGAGATGAGAGATCAGCAGTCGTGCCGTTTAGGAGAGCAGGTTTAAAAGGGTTTGCTCAACTTGTGTTTTTGTCAAGGTTTGCTCCAAAATCTTTGATGTAACTTTAATTGGTATAATGGGTTTTTGTTTGTTGTGCCTGTGGATGTAGCCGTTTTGAGTAAACCATGTAAATATTTGTGTTCTTGTTGGATGTGTTTCATGCTTTATTTCTCACACTTTACCAAATATTAACCCATCGGGTTTATTGCTTCCGCGCGCACAACAAGTGGTATCAGAGCACAACAAGAGAGAGCCATGTTGTTCTAGTCTCTTTCTCATTACCCATAATTCCTCTCTATAAATTTAAAATGTGCATTAGTCAGAGCACTCAAAACCCTTGCAAGGTCATCATGCAAGAAGCTACTACTGAGCCACATGTTGAAAACTTGAGGAAAGAGATGGACCCACTCCTAGGATTAGGGCAGTGTCGAGAGACTATCGATCGCAAAGATTAGTCTTTTACCAGAATTGTGAGAACTCCGTAAACTTATGTGTACCTCTCTATGGCCATGAAACCCTTCTTAAAGAGGGATAGAGGAGGCCGTTCTCCAACGTTCGGCTACCTCCTGAAATCTCTGAGAAAACGTGGCCCTGTAATCCTAGGAAATGGGTGGTTACTTTCTAACCACTAGACAAGGACACTTTCTCTCTTTAAGAAGCCTCCTTTTTTTAGTAATAAGCATTAAATTATAAGAAAGATAAATATTGCATGTTTAAAGGCCCCATGGCCGCACACATGTATCAACATCTTCCACTTGACCATGAGGGCCAGATATATTGAAATATCATAAAGTCTTTGTCATGAGGCTTTCATGCAAGTGCAGTTATACATCTCATAACAAAAAATATCCAAAGTCACGCCATGGTTTTTTACGCTAATGCGGTTTTTCCTCTCATGACCATGACATCAAAAAATATCCCATTTGGGAGTTTCTAACTTAAATATTTCTATGTCTCATCAAAGCTACATGTTTTGATAATATTTCTGCACTCAATCATTTTGTTAAAGGGTCTGCAATCATATCTGAAGATGGCAAATAACTTACAATTATTTCATTTTTTCCAATAATATCATAAATATAATGATAATCAATTTCAATGTGCTTACCCTTGGAACTATAAGCTCCATTTCTAATTGATGAAATAGCACCTTGGTTATCAAAAAAAAATTTAACAGATCCGTCAGTTATATCCAGCTTCAAATCATTTATGAAGCGTTTGATCCAAACGTCATAAGTTGTAGTAATGCTACAAGCAATATAATCGGATTCCATAGTATATCGAGCTACACAACCTTGTTTCTTACTAGACCAAGAAACACATCCACCTCCAAAGAGGAATACAATTCCTGGAGTTGATTTTCTATCATCTGGGTCTCTTGCAAAATCTGCATCAGAGTACCCAATAACCTCTAAGTTGTCAGCTTGGAAGCACAACTTTTAAATTTATTTTTATAAATATATCTAAGTATCATTTTTACAGCTTGCCAATGAGTCATCTCAGAATTACTCTGAAATCTACTTGACTCAAATCAGGTCTTGTACACAACATGACATAGTTTATGCATTCTACAGCTTGAGCATAGGTAATTCTTTCCATTTCAACTTTGTCACCATCATTTAATGGACAAACTTTTTTGATAATTTCAAGCCTTTACAAACAGGTGTATCTATGGGCTTGCAATTTTCCATCTTAAATCTCTTTAAAACACTTTCTAAATAATTTTCTTGAAATAAACATCGAAGTCTTGAACTTTTATCTCTTGATATCTTAATACCCAATATATATGAGACTTCTCCTATATCTTCATCTCAAAATGGGAACTTAACCATGATTTGGTATGGTTAATCATGCTAATATCATTACTAGCTATCAAAATATCATCCACATATAGTGACAATATAACAAAATTGCTCTCACTATTTCAAACATATACACAATGGTCTAACCTATTGGTTATATAACCAATTTCAATGATTGCATTATGAAAAGTAAAGTACTATTGCCTAGACGACTGTTTTAGACCATATAAAGATTTATTAAGTTTATATAATTTGTCTTTTTGGCCTTTAATTACATATCCTTCTGGTTGTTTCATGTATATATCTTCTTTTAATTCTCTATTTAAAAAAGCTGTTTTGACATCCATCTGAAATAATTCTAGATCATAATATGCAACTAATGCAAGGATGATCTTAATAGATGAAAATTTGGCTACTGAAGAAACTTTTCCCTTTGTGTAAAGCATTTAGCTACCAACCTAGCTTTATATCTATCAATGGATCTATTTGCATTAAACTTTTTTTTTATGACCCATTTGCAACTGATGTGTAACAAACCTAAAATTTCAAAAAAAA
>NW_006498137.1:487543-525746 GCF_000471905.2 Amborella trichopoda
TCTTGAGTACATGATATTGCTGCTTTCGAATGTTTAAAGAGATTTAGAAATAATTTAAGTGTGCAAGTAGACTCATCCGATACGCCGGTGAGGTATAAGTGGACCTATCTAGGACGTCGGTAGGGATTAAGTGGACTCATCCGGTATGTCGGTGAGGTATAAGTGGACCTGCAGAGATTAAGTGGACCTATCTGGGACACCGATAGGGATTAAGTGGACCCATCAGGACGCTGATGGGGTATATAGGTGACCTACTTGGGACGCCAATAGGGTATTTTGTGAAATCCTTTGAATTATGTACTGCCGTTAAAAGTGTTATAAGCATTTCAATTATTCGGATTGTACTTAATTATGCATTTATTGAAAGTGAAACTGTTGATGCATTTCTGTTAATAGATCTCATTTTGGAAAATATTGATATCTTTCAATCATGATTATTTTTAGGATTATGATGAACACTTAGTGAGTAGCCAAACTCATCAAACTATGGTAAACATTTTTTCAGGATAACTGCGGATTCATTTTGAGTGCTAGTCAAGATCAACCTTGGAAGATACTGTTGTTGTACTAGCTTTCTTTATTTACTTTGTAAGACTTTGCCACTGTAAATTTGTCATATCAATAGATGTATATATGTTTTGCCTGTCACATCTCAGGAATAACAATATTGTAAATTCTTGGGGTGTGACATGATACCTTTTCTATCTTTAGGGAGGTCAACCAACTCCCAGACTTGATTTCTTTTAATAGAATCAAGTTCATCATTCATGGCTTGAGTCCACTCAGCTGAGTCATGTGAACTAATAGCTTCACTGTAGCTACGAGGTTCATCTATTGTATCATCACTCATTGAAAAGTAATTATCTTCATTCATAAATACATAAAAATTTTCTAAAGTCGTAAGTGGGGTTCTAGTTCTTTTAGGCATATTTAGTATACTTGATTCAATTGAATCATTCTCACCAAATGTAGATGGAGTCTAAGAAACAAGGTCTTCCATACCATTATCTTTATCAATTTCATGTAAACCAATAGGCTTATTTAAAATATTTTCATCATCTATATTTTCTAATAAATGAGCCTCACGACTCTCTACTAATGATCTAGTATCATGGTTATAGAATCTATACCCTTTAAAATTGTCCGAATAGCTTATAAAAGAGCATTTTATAATTTTATTTTGTAATTTATCTCTATTTTGTGGTGGTATAAACACGTGCCCAAAAAACCCAAACTTTCAAGATAGTAAGGTCAGGTCTCCTACCTGTCCATAATTCATATGGGCTCAAGTCTATAGATTTAGTTGGAACACGATTAATGATATATATTATAGTGTTGAGAGCCTCACCCCAAAAATGAGGTGATAAATTTGAATGGCTCATCATAGACCTAATCATGTCCATTAGAGTTCTATTCTCCTTTCAACTACACCACTTTGGTGTGGTGTATATAACATAGTTGTTTGGTGAATTATACCATGCTCCCTACAAAATTTAGAAAATAAGAACGAGTAATATTCACCTCCCCTATCTGTTCGAAGAATTTTACTATGTCTACCTAACTGATTTTCTACTTCAACTTTATATTCTTTAAATGTTTCTAATGCATTTGATTTCCTACTAATTAGGTATACATATCCATAACGTGAATAATCGTCTATAAATGTTATGAAATATTTCATACCTCTGTGTTTTCATATTTAATTGGCCATATATATCAGAGTGAACAATACTAAGTAATTCACTAGACCTTTTCCCTTTAGGGAAAGGCTTCTTAGTTAATTTATCAAAAATACATGGCTCGTATGTTTTGAACACAATTTTTCTTAAATTGGGAAGCAAACCTCTTTTAACCATTTAATTCAGTTTGTCTCTATTTATATGTCCTAATCTTAAGTCCTAATATTTATTTATAGTATTTATTTATATGTCCTAATCTTAAGTGCCATAAATATAGATCATCCATACACAAAAGCATCAAAAGAAGCATCAATATAACCAGAAAATGATGAACTTTCATTAATATTCAGTCGGTACAAATTGTCAACTTTAGTACCGTACACCAAAACTCTAGAATATTTTCCAATGGTAACCCGACCAGACCTTAACCTTATTTCATAACCCTTGTCGTCTAGCCTTAGGCCATAAATCAAATTGCGCCTCATATTGGATGCATATAATGTATCAGTCAATAAGAGATTCGTTCATCTTGGTAAACACAGCTTGAAAGTACCAACACCTAGTACATCGCAGTAGGTGTCATTTCTCATATAAATCCGCTGGTTACCGACTGCAATCTCTTTAAATTCTGTGAATCCATCTTTGGTCCTCGAGACATGTCGAGTGGAGGCTGAGTCGACCCACCAATTTCTCAGGTCATGATCGGTAACTATTGATTCTAGGACTACACAGATCAAGTCTTTTCTCTTTTTTTGATTATTTCGAACATGGTTGTTATTTTGGTTCCTATTTTTACTTTTCAGCTTAGGACAATTAAACTTGATGTGCCCAATTTCTTTACAATAAAAACAGGTCTTCTCAACCTTATTCTTTTGATTTTTAAAATTTCTCCTCATTCCCCTATAGCTATTATTTTTCTGATAATTGAAAAATTTCTTGAGGATCTGAGAAGATGAACTTTGGGCAAAGTGGAGCTCATTTGACTTCTTCCTCATTCTTCTCTCAGCTTCAATACTAAGATGCATAGGAAGATTTGATATCGTTATCCCTTGTGCAAAAAGGTTCAATGCAATTACAACAGACTCCCAAGATGGAGGGAGACTATTAAGGACAATGGACACTTGCATGTGATCGGGGACTGGATTCCCTGCTGCAGCAAGGTCATTTGCGAGCACTGTCATTTTATTGACATGCTCAATCACTGAGTTTGTTTCTTTCATTTTGTAAAAATTGTATTTTTCTAACAACAATTGTACATGGATCTTAGAAGTGGTCTCATACTTTTTAGATATGGCGATTATCATACTTTGAGCTGTGGTGTAATCCTCAAATACTCTAATTAAATCATCTTCCATGAAGCTCAACATAGTAGTCCTAGCTACTTTGTCATCTTCAAACCATTTTGCAAATCGCCTTTTGGCTTGACCATTGGCATTAGGCTCTAAAACTGGTGGTTCTGTTTTTAGGACATAATCTACCCTATCTTGAAAAATAATATATCCAATTTTTCTTTTCCATATAGAAAAATTGGTCCCATTGAGTTTTTCAAGTTTGGATAATTCTGATATGACTAGCCTAGATGTCATTTTAAATTTTTAGATAATACCTAAAAGTTCAAAAAAAAATAAAAATTAATTGTGTTTAAGAAATGGTTGTCTGCTAGTTAACTCAATAGGTTTGCCGACTCTCAGTGAGCAACTTCAAATAAAAATTTTCTCGAACAGTTTATGTTCGCACTGCTATAGATTATGAGCCCACCACGCTTCCAAAACCTGTTCTGATACCAATGTTGAAAAAGTTGAGGGAAGAGATGGACCCACTCCTAGGTTTAGGGGTAGTGTCGTGAGACTATCGATCGAAAAAATCAGGCTTTTACTAGAACTGTGAGAACTCTGTAAATTTTTTTGTACCTCTTCATGGCCATGACACCCTTTTTAAAGAGGGATGGAGGAGGTCGTTCTCCAACGTTCGGCTTCCTCCTGAAATCTTTGAGAAAACGTGGCCCTGTAATCCTGGGAAGTAGGTGGTTACTTTCTAGCTGTTAGATAACGGCACTTTCTCTCCCTAAAAAGCTTTCATTTTTTAATGATAAGCATTAAATTATAAGAGAGAAATATTGCACGTTTAAAAACCCCATTACCACACACATGTACCAACACCACATACCTACATTAGCCATCTATTTCTCTAACCAAAAGCATCCTTTAAAGTGTTGATTTGCAGAGAACTCATCGAAGATCGGCTGATTTTCATTTTCATGCTCTTTTGATAGCAAATATTTGTGTGCAAATTCTTTCCTTTCCACTTTTCTATTTACATGGTATTGATATAAAAGTTTCAGGAGAGCAACCAATAAGAAGGAAGTATATATTTGGCATAGTGCTGTTGTTTGATGAGCCCATTTGGATGTTATTTGCATACTTGATTTCATATTGTGGAGTTTATAACAGTAAATGCATACATGTCTGATGGATTCTCTTAAGTGCTTTTAATTAGACAAACCTCAACGAATATTTTGATTTGCTGAATTTCCTGTTAGTAGTCTTTTTTATATCGATCCTAACATGAACAAAAGGAGTGGGTTCAAGGGTAAGTGGTCAGATTGGCGGGGTGGGCCACAATATGATATCTTAAGTTTTATTCCTATTGCGGGCAAGGGACTTCTTCTGTACTGAACTAATAAGGCTCACAAACATGGGAAAGACTTGCATAAACTCCTCACAAGCTAAGCACATGTATGTAGGAAATTCTACAATTGTATTGTCCCACATATGAACAATTGTTTCATACGGCCTGGACCTCATTTCTACAATATGCAGTCCAGAGGTATAAAGCATTCATCTTAAAGACGGATGCAAATAGGTGGTCCATTTAAAAATAATTGTAACTAACGATTCAAATGTTTTCTTAATATAATTATTAGTTCTAGTTTTCAAAAGTTATTTATTTCACATATTTGAGATCTCCATATTAAAAATTATATGTTATCTAAAAATTAGGATCAAATTATATTTAAAAATATATTTATTGTCAAGCCGGCATTTCTACGTGTGTGGGGCTTGGCTACATGCTAACCGCGTCCTTCACATATTCAGTTACTAACTTGCGTATTGCGCAACAGCATGCTAAGGTACGAGAAAGAGAGAGAGAGAGAGATTCACAAAAGTTCCTGACAGGCTTAGTGCATATTCGTAGAAACTTCTATGTTCCACAATTTAGATTCATGTACCAATGGACATTTGTATCACAAAAAATTCAAGTACGCATATCGTTACTGATTGAATCTTTCATGGTTGTTGAGTATGGCATGGGATTAAGTTTCTACATCTATGAAACCTAAGCTCAAGAGTTGTCATGTAGCTTTGTTCATGCTGAGAACTGAGACTTGTTTGATATCCCTTGTTGCGGTGAACTTTTCGTTACAATAAATTCAATTCCTCGAAAGGAATTTACCTATTATTGGTAAATCGATTTTAACAAATCCAAACACCCAAGAACCGTATATGTTGTAAAAAATTTGAGAAAAATAAGATTAAATCAAAAAAGGTCAAATAAAAAATCAAGAGAAATCTATACTACAAACTATAATCCATCACCATCAACACACAAATGTATGTGTAGCCTAATCGGACTACATCCATAGGCAATCGACAAGGAAACTATTTCATTATGAGTAGAGAATTACCAGATTTAGATAAATATATCGAATACCTCACAATCGATAAAGTACCACCAATTTCCCCTACCACTACCACTAAAAAAATATCGATCGAACCTCTATTATCGACACTATCTCCATGTATCCATCTATAATAGAAAATGCTTATAAAACCACCTAAAATAGGGGACATTAATAGCTAGGTTTTTGCCTAAAATCCCCGATCTCTACCTTACAAAAGCTCTTTCTTCATGAGCTCTTCACTTTCTTATGTTCTCTCGTTACAAAGAGTTTATATGTGCCCCCATACAAGGTCATATTTTTGTGACAAAAAGAATACCTATAATAAAAGAAAATGAATTACCAAATGGGCGGTGATTATGCATCAATCGCAACAATTCAGGCACGCTTAACATCGTGTGACTAGGGCCATATAATGTTGCAACCTTATACTGTTGAGGAAAGGTGCATCTCAAAAATCCTACAGTAGAGAATGTTCCCACCTAGGAGAACCCTCCAACTGATCATCTCGACCTTGAGATGAGTGGCCATAAAGAATAAAAAGAATTCTAAGTTCAAAAAATAGCACATCTTGTAAAAAGTTATCTGGACCGTCTGTTTTCAAGATTTTCAAATGTTTATTGATCTGCTCGATATGTAGCATTTTTAAAATTTTAAATTTTCTAACTGAAGATAAAAAGAGATTTGGAAGCCATCATAAAATTTTTGACTAAATAAATTTTATAGATACACCTGACTTCTACAGTCTAAGGAGGCAACCTTATACAAACCTCACCCTATATCAAAAGCTTCCATTAGAGAGCCATCAAAGTAATAGCAGTACATCAGTGGTGCATTACATTGATTATACAAAGAACTTTCTTTTGCATGCATGTAAAAGAGGAGAAAAAAGTGATCCATCAATTTCCACCTTATTCACTTTTTTCATTGAATCAAATTTTTTAATCATTAGCCTAGGCAATGTGATCCATATGGTCATGATCAATAATTAAAAATTGGAATTGGGGTCCTACTTGGTTCTCAGCACAACTCGAGTCGCGTTATCATTTCCGATTTGGATTCCCGATTTGAAGCAATCATCTCAAAAATAATGGACGAATAAAGAAATAAGAACTTGAAAAACACTGAAGCAGAAATAATGTGACCAGTACGGCTTCAGAAATAATGGAGACCAATACTAAGATGATGTAAATGAAAAGAGCAACCTTTTTATGCTTCCCCCACAACATAAAACTTATGTGTTCCCTTTATCCAACCGTCCATTCTAAATGGAGAGTTAAGATTGCCCCAATCACAATGTCATGTCTTTACGCTATTTTATTTTTAATTTTTTTATATAAATATTTTGATACAAAATTTTGGATGTCTAATCCTCTATTAAACTCACACTTCTAAAAAATATAAATTTTTTTTTCAATAAATAAAAATAATCAAAATACCCTTGCAAGCTTCAAAGGGTATTTTGGTCATTATATTTTATCAAAAAATTATTTTTAATATTTTTTTATAGGTGCACCCCAATGAGAAGATAGCACGTACCAAATTTCATATTCATACAATTTATATTTAAAAATTAAAAATAAAATATTCTAAGGTGTCAGATGTAGGATCAAACGATGAGTTGCTCACTTGATCAAAATTGGACAACTGGTTGGTAGGGAAAGCATAGATCTTCTATGTTGTAGAAGAAGTATAGAAACCTTTTCCAAATGAAAATGCAACAATTTGATTCACTTCAAATCATACCGCTGAGTGTCGAGATCATGATATTGTGTTTGCACGCACCTGAGGTTTTTAATAAAGTAAAGTTTATATAAGGTTGCAACATTAAAATGTAGAACTAAAGATGCACCTCAAAAATCTATCATAAAAGGTTGTTGGGATATTGGAAAACCCTCTAGTTGATCATCTTGACATCGAGATATATGAATATGAAAAGAAAAAAAGATTTAGAGTCTGCGAAATAGTGTATCTTGCAGCACATTATCTGGACTGTCCATTTTCAAAATTTTCATGTGTTTATAGATCTACTTGATTTGAACCATTTTTAGAGTTAAAATTTTATAATTAGAAATGAAAATAGATTCTCATGCCATCCTAAAAATTATTTATATCAAAATCACGTATATAATAAAATTTAGAGGTGCACTTTAATTGGATTGTTTAAGGTTGCAAACCACACCCTTCAATAAAATAATGATAAGCTAATGTGAAATAATAACTAAGAGCAAGAAGGATGGCATATAAGATATTCCAAGTAAAAAAATGCACGTTTCATGTGCACGAAAATATTTTTATGAAAGTATCTTTTCATGAAAGCACTCCACCAGGTGATTAGGTGTGGGAGTTTTCCACACTAATTCATTGCCAATTGGTGTAGAAAAATACGCTAGAACCAATTGGTATGAAAACATCTTATACACCCAATCATATGGGGGAGTACTTTTGTACCTAAGGTTCATGATAAATTTGAGATTTTCCAAATAAAAAAAAATTATGTAGGGTTCTCAGGAACCCCTAGCTTGTGGAACGGTGAATCCTAAATACCGAGATCCCACCCAAAATCGTGTACATGATTAACTAAATGCGAAGTATATGAATATAAATATAAATCGAGAGCAAGAAATAAAAAAAACTTTAAAAAGTATACCACAATAACACACGATTGACGTGGTTCAATCCGTAGGACTACATCCATAGCCTCGGCAACTAAAAATATACTTTCACAATGAAAATCACAGTTTTGAGTTATAAGATACATATCTCTCTCTAAACAACGGTAAAAAACTCCTTCTAAACCCGCTCTCATGATTGAGCAATATCGTCGATCAATATATTCTTTCCCACCGCAATACCGTTACCAGAAAGATAACTTCAAAAGCAACCAAGAAACTCTCTCTATAGAAATGGAAACTAAATCAACCCAAAACTTCATCCTCTCTAGAAATGGAAATTAAATGAACCCAAAACTTCATGGGAATACCGCCTCTATCTATAGAAAGTAAATCAACCCAAAATATTATGAGAATAACTCATCTATCTAAGAGGTATGTCTCTCTCTTAGAGACCTATCTCTTCTTTGGAGATCCATTCCCATAGCCCCAAAGGGTGACCCTCAAAACGATGGGAATTATGTCGACTCTCTTTTATATAAATTACTTTCTTTTTTTTCCAATAAAATCTTTTTTTTTTTACTATAATACCCTTAATCTTTAGAAAAAAATTAGGGTATAGTGATTTAGCTATTATCAAACCCAACAAATCCAATATATCCTAATAAATATTTAAAATCCTGGTAAGGCTAATTTTAAAAAAAGGAAAGTATAGAACGAGACTATTTAGCTTTCATACAAGGTGGTCACCAGAATCTTGACCATTGGATGTAAATTTGGGTGGTTGCAATTATTCCATTGACCAAGCACAAACTTCAAAAGAAATTTTCTCGAATTTTGTTACACATCCAAGCTATCAAATTTTACATCAAATTGTTGTAAGGAATTGTGACCACCTTGTATAAACATTAAATGGTCTCATTGTATACAATCCCTTTAAAAAAATCTGATATATCCGAGATTTTAGAAATTGGTCTAGGGAAAGATTTCTAAATCATTTGAAATCCGGTTTTATCTAGAGCAAGAATTTTGAATTTTGAACTTTAAAATGTAATGAGGGGAAGATTAGCCATATGTATCCCTAAATAAGAAACAATGGTGAAAAGGGGAAAACGGAATCAGTGTTTCAAACTGGGTTTCGATCCAAAAACTAAAAACCATTGCCCTTGTAGATTAGCCTGTTAAAAACGATCGCACCTTCGATCTAAAACACTATACGCCATTGATTTCCTAAAACAATTGAGCACGATCACGATCTCTTGAGATGGAAATGATAAAAAACGAGGGATTATCAATGAAAATGGTTGGTCTGGTGAAAAAAAGAAAAAGTGAAGGGACTAGACCTGGAAATCGCTTGATTTTTTCCTAAATTTAGCGTCTTCCAATTCTAGGAAAAAATGGGTCTCGGCACTGCTGATTTAAAAAAAATAGGGTCGGCCCAGAATAGCCCAATTCGACTGGGGAATCGATTAAGCCGTTCTAGTTGTGCATACATATAAGAAAATTGACCGAGTCTAGAATGGAACCAGCTGTTTCCACATAGTAAAACAACGATTCTCTAATGTAAAATGGCAATTTAGACTGCTGATTTACCAATCCAAACCAGTTTTTAGGCGGTTCTTTTCACTTGTTTTTTTGCTAATGCAATTTTTTTTCCGCACAATAAATCAACGATCCGGACAGCCGATTCTGTGATCAAGGTTGCTTTTTGGGGTACCCAATCGAGATCACAAATCCATTTTTTAAACTATTACTCGGTACTTTAGGACAACTTATCCTGTTCGGCTCGAGACAAGTACGGTTTTGGCTCCGGCCAATACTGGATCGATCACTAGGCAATTCCTGTTCAAAATTGGTGATTCACATCCGTATGCTATTTCTTGATGTCGATTGTTATAGCTTGACCTAGCAATTATCACCATCCCATCAATGTTGACCGCGATGGCGGTATTGGCTTCATCCATCGTCCCCCATCACCTTCCACTCCGTTTGTTCAGGCGGTCATGCTCCAACATGATCATGTTGTTGTGGTGATCATATGGATCATATATTTAATATATATATATATATATATATATATGTTTCGAGTAGTATTTGTTTACTCTGGCGAGCTCCCATGGACTCACTCAAGTAACTTGAGCTCACCACCCCCCCCGGTATCCTTGAGTTTGGTGGTCAAGCTTGGGATCTTAAAAACATTATGAAAATAAAAAATAAGAAATTTATTTATAATATTTTCTTTATATTTTCTATTATTTTTACAAAGATTGGGACCTCATTTATACAACTTTTATTTAAGGGAGCAGTTGGCATACCGATGCATCGGTAGGTGTAGAGGTAAGGTGCACCTTCAAATTTTATAATGGTATATAATTTTGATATAAAATGTTCTTAAGATTATCTCAAAATCCATTTTTATATCTAATTATAAAAATTTAAATTTAAGAAATAGTTAAAATCAAGTAGATCTATAAACATATGAAAATCTTGAAAATGGACGGTGTAGATAATATGTTGTAAAATGTACTATTTCTGATACTTGAAATCATTTTATTTTTCATGGTCATACATTTCAATGTTGAGATGATCAATCAAAGGATTTTTCAACATTAAAGCTATCTTTTCCGATGGATTTTTTAGGTGTATTGGTAGTTCTACTTTATAAGGTTGCATCCTTATTCCAAATAAAGAATAAGAAATTTATTTGTAATATTTTTTAATGTTCTCTATTATTTTTACAAAGACTGGGAATTTAATATGTTTTTTGACATTTTTAAAGTTCAAAAGGGAAATTTGATGTCACCAAGCGGTTTTAGACTCGGACAAATATGGAAGCTCAAAAAGTAGTTTGGAGCATGTGAGGGAGCAACTAAAATGAAGAAAGTTATGAGGGCCCAAAGCTCAGAGAATATGGAGACGAGGAGAGAGAAACCCAGGAAACCAGCAGAAGTGGGATAGGAGAATAAAATCAGCTTTTCAGGTACACATCCTACTTCCTCCCACCTTTTCAAGGACTTTTGCCGCCTAAAAGAAAGACCACCAAATTAAGTAGGTAATTAAATAACATTTATATGAATCCATATTTTATTAACTCACTAAATATGGTTGCTAATTTTACTAGTTCAGAAAATGCCCTTTGCCGAAAGTAGACAAAAAAAATTTCTTAGCACTTTCTTCCATGGAAATGACCATTCACCTATTCTACTTGGGGGATTTATCAATATAATTAAATTTTTAGGTTTTTTGTTTTTTTATAAAAATTGTGTCTTTAGTTAAGGCTTGAGCCCTGCTTTGAAAACGGAATTAAGATGAAAACTCTTATGCACATATGAAAATTTCATTATTTTACGATTTATATATAAAAATATATATAATGAAACCATTTACTTTTAGTACAAAGTAGTTAAAATTAATCTTGACCATTGGATATAAAGCTCAATGGTGTACGTTTTATGTATCATTAAATATTTGAAAAACAAATAATCCAAATAATGCATTACAAAAGGATGGGGTTTGTATAAGGTGTCCTCTTTTTGCTGTAGAAGTAAGGCACACCACTAAAATTTGCTTGAAGATGTAGTTTTGATGTTGGAAACTTTATTGTTGATTTAAAATCTATTTTTATCCCTAGTCATGAAATTTAAAATTTCAAAAATTGTACGCGTCGAGTGTATCTTTAAACATTTGAAAATTAGGCGATCCCAAGAACTTATTAGAAGATGCATTATTTTGAGGACTTGAAATTTTTTTGTGCTTCATATTCACACATCTCGATGTCGAGATGATCGATTTGAGGCTTCTCTAATGTCGAAACACTATCGTTTACTATAAAATTGCAAGTTTGCAACCATATATAAACTTTTTTTAATTACAAAATATACTATTTTTACAGTTGGTAACCCCCCCTTTTTACATTTATAATTATCGAGTTTAAGGTGATCAACGAGTTTTTGCTATATATAACTACAACTTGTTTTAATTTTACCGGAATATCCATTCTCATTTTTATGCAGTTTAACTTGATACTTCCAAAAACGGGCGTCGCCGAAAAGGAAAAAGTTTATATAGAGCCGAGGCTCTAAACAATCAAATTAGATCCCACCTCAAAAATTCGACTAGAAGAGGTGATTTTGATGCTCAAATATCTTCAAATTGATCATCTTGACATCTACATACATGGGCATGAGAAAAAAATGGATTTTAAGTTTTAGAAATAATGCATTTTTGGACTGTCAATTTTCAAGATTTTCAAGTTTTCATAGATCTGCTCAATCTACACTAGTTTTTAAGCTTTAAATTTTATAATTAAAGATAAAAATATATTTTAAAGCTATCTCAAAGATTTCCAAAATTGAAACCATATTTCTTGACATTATTTGAAGGTGTGTTTTACTTTCATTGTTTAGAGACTCGGCTCTATGTAAACTGCACCCTTTTAGAGAAAACTTTTTATATACCCTTTTCCTGGCGACTTGAATGGACAATCGAAATGGTAATAGTCCCGTCTAAACATTATTTTATTTCTTTTCTTTTTTTTTAGAAATGATATTGACTCCAAAGTGTAGTTTGTATAAGGCTGCTAAAGAAATAATGCCGAAATAAGTTGTTTCAGTAACAAAAATCTTTATGATGGTCTAAAATTCTATTTTTATGTCTCATTTTGAAATTTAAAGATTAAAAAATAATGTGAATCGAACAGGTCTATAAACACTTGAAAATCTTGAAAATTAACAGTCTAGATAATATATTACAAAATACACTAATTCAAATACTTGATATCTATTTTTACTTCTGTCCATACATCTTCAAGTCAGGATGATCGAATTGAAGATTTTTCAGATTCGAAACAATATCTTCTAGTGAATTTTTGTGGTGTGCCTTAATTTAGAGCCTCACCTTTATATCATTTTTTTCAAATAAGGCCTAGGCATTATGAAAACAAATAAAGCCTCATGTCAAATCCTCGTCCAAACAAAACTTTCAGGGATAAAAATCTTTATGATGGCTCTAAAATTAACTCCAACACCGATAATAAAATATAAAACTAGAAAAATATACCGATCTTCCATATCTGTGCACACTTATTTCTAGGGCGAAATAACAAACCTAAATAATTTATTATAATATACAAAGTTTTGTAGAGTTTGAAATCCTTTTTTTTTTTTTCGTCACAACCATAATATTCAAACCGAGTGGATTGTTGTAAAGGTTTTCCATTACTTAAAGGGTGCGGTTTGTATAGAGCCTAGGCTCTAAACAATCAAATTAGAGCCTACCATCAAATAGTGTCTAAAAATGTGGTTTTAATATTGAAAATCTTTGTGATAGCCTTAAGATATATTTTTATATTTATTTATAAAGTTTAAAGCTTAAAAAATAGTGTAGATTGATAGACCTATGAAAACTTGAAAATCTTAAAAATTGACGGTCCAAAATTGTGTTACAAAATACATTATTTCCAAAACTTGGAATCTATTTTTTTCTCATATAGATGCATCTTGATGTCAAGATGATCAAGTTCAAGACATTTTGGCATCAAAACAACCCCTTCTAATAAAATTCTTGGGGTAGTCTCAAATTTGATTGTTTAGAGCCTCGGCTCTATATAAAGATGTCGAAATATCTTCAAATTGATCATATTGATATCAAGATGCATGGACATGAGAAAAAAATGGATTTTAAGTTTTAAAAATGGTATATTTTGTAGCACATTTTAGACCGCCAATTTTCAAAATTCTCTAAGTTTTTATAGATATATTGGTCTACACTATTCTTGAAGCTGTAAACTTTATAAATAAATATAAAAGTATTTTTAAGGCTTTCACATAAAATTTTCACATTGAAACTACATTTCTCAACCCTCTTTGAAGGTAGGCTCTAATTTGATTATTTAGAGCCTAGGCCCTATACAAACCGCACCCTCACTTAAAAGGGTTATCTCAAGGTTCTCACAGTAATTTTTTTATGAGTTATAAAATGAGGTTTTATTTATGCAGTCCTATCAAACCATTTTTTATTTAATTGTTTTTGCCAAATAAAGGTTAATTACAAGGAAGAATTGGGCATTTTCGTCATTTTGAAATACAAAAGCGACGGGAGGAAAAAAGAGATTTCCTCTTCGTATTCCACCTCTCGATTCTTCCATTCGCCCGCCCCGACATCCCACTTTTCACTGTCTTTTGTCCCCCATTTTTTTACTACTTATTTTTGGCATTTTCTGCTATGTATTTTTAAATTAGTTTTTCCCTAATGGGCTCGTGTCCATCCCCGTATTATATATTGTAGTAAAGAATTAAAATATAACTTTTAATTGAAAATGGCGGCGTTCATTAATGAGGCATGCGATGTCTCTAAGTTTGAACGTCCCTGCGCATTAAATGAAGCCGTATTTTTTGTAAATTATTTTCTTTTGCTCTTTACCAGAAGAATAATTCAAGAGGGAATTATAACCTGAAAAGAAATTCCAAAGTTAATTTAGATGAGCCTTCATGCATTGAATATTTTGGTTGTTTGAGCCTTTGAGCAGCCAATCTTGACAAAGTAAGATACAATCGATTTTATTTATTTATTTATTATTAATATGTAATATTTTGATTAATTTATTAATGAAATTTTTATAATCGTAAGAAGAAAAAAAAAAAAAAAGTATAATCTTTTTTAAAAAAAGCTATGAGATTATTTATCATTACAACAAGAAGGTCATTACTACGTAGCAATTAGATTTTAAAATAAATGGTTTTGGATGTGGTACTTTAAAAAAAAAAAATTAAGAACTTTGAGTCTAATTAATGGTGTACTTATAACCTGTGAATTTGAAATTTAAAGAATAAAAATGATTATGACTTATTTGTACTAGAAATAATTAGCCATTTTATATACTTTTCTTTGAAAGTTTCGAGCGGTGGAAACCTATGTGACGGCTTAAAAATGTCTACTTTCATTCGTATTTATGAAATTTTATACCTCAAAAATAGATATGTGACAGCTTAAAAGGTCTACTTATGAAATTTTATACCTCAAAACTAGAAGGGACAGATCTATAAATGCTGAAAAAAGAAATCAAAGTAGATACTCTAGATAATGAGATATAAAATGTACTATTTATAGAATTTTGAATCTTGTTTTTGTAAAAAAAAAATATCCAAACATCTTGTTAATTATAAGGTTTTTCAATATTCAAATAACATTTCAAGTGGATTTTGAAGTAGACCTTATCCCTACAATACAAGGTGGACATCTTATATAAACTTTTTTCTTAAAAAATTGCAATAATCTTTGATGAGTTGAAATGAGGGTGTAGTTTATACAAAGTGGTGACCTTGCACGAAGTCAATGCACATCCAAATATAGAATATGTAATTTTGGTGTAGCAAATATTTATCTTCATCATCATCTTAGTCTTATTCCAATTATGTGAGAAACTTTTATAATAGTCTAAAATTTTTATTTTTACTTCTGGCTAGTATCTCATAAAATAACTTCATGAGATCTCGACAACCTTTAATACTGATATTTCAGATTTACATGACATTGATTTGTTTAAATGTTAGTTTCTCACTCTAAATACTATATGAGATATTGGCATTCTTTTAATACTGATGTCACACTGAATAAATTGTACTAGGGCTCTCACACACTAACATCTCACTAACTAATCATCTCACTAACTAAGTCACCTATAATATTGGCTTTTTGAAACACCAATATCTCACTAGGCATCCATGAATATTGGTGTTCATAGTTGTAAGTCGCATGTGAGCTATTTAAAGTGAGATTAATATTCTAAAATACCAATATATCCTATGCATAATTTTCTTATAAATAATTTTAGTTTTGATGGGATGGGTGAAATTTAAGGTTATCCTTCGGTCGATATATGCCTTATAAAAAATTAAATTTTGAAGTATTTATAAAGTGTTTCATCTTTATCATATGGGATTGTCTATAAAGAGATCATTTATTTTTTTGTATATGGAGGTTATGATCATTCTTGTCCGTTACATTTTAAAGTAAGTAGTTATAAGAATTTCATTGAATAAACATAAAATTCTAAAAAAAATATTATTCGACGTCATAATTCACCACATGCCATCCAATTTGATATTTAATAAACGGAAATGATTATGACCTCTATATACGAAAGATAAATGGTTTTTTCAAACAATCAATTGTCATATATAATCTCATTTATGTTATTTTACATTTTTTTTGCATAATATAGAATACCCTATGTTTGGAACTCAGAGTTTTTTTCTTTTTTCTTTTCTAAATGGGAGATGAGTTTAGATCTTGAATTCCAACTTCAAACATTTCTATCAAAAAATACACATGTCATCAATTCTGTACGGGGGACACTTGTCTATATTTTTTAAGTGAATATGAGGTTCAAAACTTAAAGATCAATCTTCAAAAAAGATAAAAAATAAAAAAATATATTTTTTAAGTGAATATGAGGTTCAAAACTTAAAGATCAATCTTCAAAAAAGATAAAAAATAAAAAAATAAACAAGGAAAAAACATAAAGTATTAAGCTTGAGAGATTTTTTTTTTTTTTTGGTAGTTTAGTCGGAGTTTTCTATCTTTAATAAGAATGAAACTCAATACATCACATTATGGTTCTTTATCTACCTTTGTGCTCATTCCTTATATTTTTAAATATAACATAAAATAAAAGTTGTTTACGTTTTCTTAAGTAGGACAAAGGGAACGCTGAATAGTGTCTCTAATATGCTCCATAACAGTAAGATATTATCAGCCGATAATGTCCAGTCTGAATCAAATAGTGAAGGGTTTGGTTTTTATCTGCTGATATTGTCCAGTCTTAATCAAATAGTGAAGGGTTTGGGATTTACAAGGCCCAGGCACTATATAATCAAAGTAAGGTGCACCTTTAAAAAGTGGTAAAAGATATTGTTTCAGTACTGAAAATTTTTGTGATGGCCTAAAAATTTATTTTTATCTCTATTTACAAAATTTAAAGCTTAAAAAAATAGTGTATATTGAGTAGATCTATGAACAAGATGATATCAAATAGTTGTAAAAAGGTTTTGACAATGATAAGTACATCTATAACAATTGAAAAACTTTTAAAAAAATACATTACAGATACACTATTTCCTAGACATGAAATCTATTCATCTTAGGTTGAGAGGATCCACTTGAGGATTTTTGAGCATTAAAACAACCTCTTCTGATAATGTTTTGATATCTAGCTAAATTTGATTGTTTAGGGTCTCACCGTTGAATAAACGTTTTGTAATAGTGAAAGGCAGTCAACTATGTGATTTTCGATTTGAAATCATGTGTAGCAAAAATTTCCGTCCAATGGAATCGAAATGAAAAATTGTCAAATGCGTGATTTGCAAATCCGCATATTTAGCTCAAATTTAATCTTGTCCAAACCATGCTTTTTTTCCGTTTTCAACAATATTTTTCCGAACCTCCCAAATTTTTATTATATGATAAAATCGGAAGTCATCATCATCGTCATCAAAGCTTTTTTCAAGTATATACATGGATGATGTCAGCCCACTGTTACAGTGTCATCCAATGACCCAGATTGAATATCGACCGTTTTGACGGTTACGATTTTATTTCGTATTAGAATTTTCATTTTCTTTCTACAAATCCAAATCACTTGAAAATTTAGACGTACATTTTACTCATCAAAACACACCTAATAAAAATATAAAAAAGATAATTCGTAAAATATAAATAGACCAAAATATTCTCGCAACGTTTCAAACCTATTTTGGTCAATTTTCATTTTACGAATTTTTTTTAAAATATTTTTATTAGATTTTATTATTTTTTAAGAATAGGCTTTCCAAATTTCAAGTGATATAGATTTGTATAAAAAAAATAAAAATTCAAATACGAAATAGGATCGTGACTATTGGATTGGACCCATATTCAATCTTGACCGCTGGCTGATGCTGTAGCTGTCAACCAGTGAGTTGATGAGATCTTTTCTATAGAATAGTAGAACTTGAGATGCAGTGCTATTAAAACCAGCTGCTACCGCCTTGACTTTAGCCCGATTTCTTTTTTTTTCTAATAATTTGTCATAAAATATATAGCTTATTCTTTGCTAATTATTTGAAGTTTCTGCTGTGATTCTCTTATTGGAACTATGAATTAAATTGTTGTGGATCACCGAGATCATTAGCAATCTCACTTTAAATTTGCCTATCTTAGGGGAAATATGGTTATTTGAATTTGTCATTGAAGGAAATGGACCCCTTTCTACAAGTTTATAGAAACCTTAATTATTACAAACGATTGTGCCTCGATTCCTAACTTTCAATCACGATTTCCTTATGGCAACTCATCACTTAATTTTCACTATTTATACCCAAAATTTGGAGAATATTGTGCATTATAGTTCAATAAATTTTTTTTTGGAATTTCTACAAATGTGAAAATTTCAATTATTTTGGAATCAAAACTAATTGTTACAGAATTCGAAAAGTATTTAATGAAAAATCAGGAGACTTAGAGATCGTTAGAAAATGATGTGCTAGGAATTTTGATAGTCCGAGATCGTTAGAGCATATTTTGGTTTATTACGGGGTGTGGTTTATATAGGGTTGAGGCTCAAACAATCAAAGTAAGATACACCTTAATAGTGTAGGAATATGTTTTTTCGGTACGGAATATTTTTTTTTATGGCTTAAAATTTTATTTTTATATTTAATTATAAAATATAATGCTTCAAAAATATTGTAGATCGAGCACACCTACATTTGAAAAATACATTACAAGATGCACTATTTGAGAGATTTGAAATCTAATTTTTTCTCGTCTATACAACTTGCGGTCGAGATGCTTGATTTGAGGGTTTTTGAGCATAAAAATAACGTTTTCTAATGAATTTTTGAGGGGTCCCTTAATTTAATTTTTTAGAGCCTCGCTCTTAAATAAATCTTTTGTTTTATTATATTCCTTAACACAACCTCCATTTTGTTTTGGAAAAAGTTTATAAAAGTGCGATTGGAAAAAGCTTATAAAAGTGCAAGGCTCTAAACAAGTAAATTAGGGCGCACCGCACAAATCTTACTAGAAGAAGAGGTTGTTTTGATGCTCAAACATCCTCGAATTGATAATGCATGAAAATAGATTTCAAGTTTTGAAAATAGAGCATTTTGTAATGCATTTTTTGGCTGTTAATTTTCAAAATTTTCAAATTTTTATAGATTTGTTCAATGTACATATGACTATCACAAAGATTTCTAATATTCAAACCAGATTTCTCTTATACTATTTGAAGGTCTGATTTACTTTTTGATATTTTAGGGCCCTCGTTCTATACAACAGGCATCCTTTTGTTTATATCATAGGGGTGAGGTTTGTATAAGGTGAACACCTTACACTGTTGATGTAAGGTATGCCCCAAAACTATATCAAAACTACAATTTCAGTGCTATAAATCCTAATGATGATGATATGAAAGCTATTGTTGTCCTCAATTATCGAATTTAAAATTTCAGAAATAGTAATGATCAAGTAGATCTATATTTGAAAATATTGAAAATGAATAATTCAGATAATATGTTAAAAGATGAATTATTTTTAGGACTAAAAACCTGCTTTTTCTTATATCCGTAAATCTCGAGGTAAAGATGATCGATTTGAGGTTTTCCAGCATAAAAACAACTTTATGTAATGGATTTTTTTAGGTGTATTTTACCCGTACAGTATAAGGCTGACACCTTGCATAAACGTTTCCCTCTTTCAAAAACCTCCTGCGGGGTATTATAGTCATTTTCCTTCGTGTAATAACCAGCCCTTTGCGCCCTTTTTAAAGACCCCTTACTCCAGCTCGTTCACACCCCTTCCCTTCCCCTCCCCTCCCCCTCTCTCTCTCTCTAAACGTCTCTCTCTCTAGCGGCACCGCTCCCACTCTCTCTCTCTCTCTTAAATATTACTTGCTTTCACCAGGATCATTACTTGTAGATCAGAACTTTCAGAAGAAATGATGCCTATAGATCTCACCCATCATCACCATCGTCATCATGAACATGGTGATGATGATGGTTCAGCTCAATCCCATGTACTTTTGAGGCACCCCATCATACGAATCTCTTGGAACTCTTCTCATGATCATCACAATCATGAAGATCATAAACATAAAAATGGTTTTTTCTCAGAGAAAGAAGCAGCAGTAAATGCAAGAGGGAAGCGTGCAACTTCATCAATGGAGGGCTGTACTGATGATAGTACCAACGTTAATAATCTAGAAGGGAGCACAACTTCAATATCTGTGGCCATGTCCAGAGCAATAAGAGCCTGTGTTGACTGCAACACCACCAAGACTCCATTATGGAGGACTGGCCCTGCAGGCCCCAGGGTATTCTTCTTTCACTGCATTTTAATCTTTTTTCCCTGCATTTAGAGAGAGATGGTCATTGAAGTGTTATTTGTTATGGAAACCAGGAAAACCAGGAAAACCCACTTTAATGGAGTCATTTACTGTTCACAAGTAAAACCTCTTTAGGGGGACTGATTGAGGGGTGTAACAGTAATTTTCTGTGTATCTTTTTCATAATTGAGGGGTGTAATAGTATTTTCTGTGTATCTTTTTCATATTTTTTCTTTTGTTTTTTCTAAGGAATTTGTGTTATTTGTTTGATGGTGGGTTTTGTGATTGCAGTCTCTTTGCAATGCATGTGGCATAAGGTACAGGAAGAGGAGGAGAATGGGTTTACTGGAAAGCGGTTTTGGAGGACCAAACGCGGTTTTGAAAAAGGAGAAGAGCAATCAAAAGCGGTTTGGTAAGCGGTTTTTGTGGGGAGAGGAGGAACAGGCAGCGGTTTTGCTGATGGCCCTATCATGTGGGCTTAATGAGAAAAAGATGGTTGAGTTGGCTAGTTTTGTCAATACGTTCTATGGAGTATGAGGGGCAACAATGTTAATAATTTGGTTGTTTTTGCCCTTTTTTATTAATTTTTTTTGAGGTGAATGCAATATGTTGAGATGTGGGTTGTTTTTTTTCTTCCAATTCTTGTGTGCTGAAACAAGAAAGTGGAATGCAAAAGAGAAATTGAATAAAAGGAAGGTTTGTGTTTTTGTTTTTGTTTTGTTTGATACAGTCATGAAATACATCTTTATTTATGTACTCTATGATTGATCAAATCTTAAGGCATCCTTCGATTTGGAAAATCATCAAGTATGCATTAATGTTCTTTGGAATCTTGGCTCAACAAAAATCTTCATTTTTTTCATTGCATTCGATATTGGAGATCTCTGTGGCCTATAACAATTTAATTTACTATTCCATTTCCAATTATAAGAGCGATATCTATTTAATTCCTTTTTTGTTGTTCATCATCAGGGATATCCAATAAAGGAAAAAGTTAAGTTTATATGGTTTCATCCAAAGAGCCTGGCAGTTTTGATGTTGGGAGAATTATCTAATTGATGTCTGTGTGAATATAGAAACAAGAATGATTTTAAGCCCTATAAATAGTACATAATAGTACATCTTGCAATGTATTATGTCTCTCGCACCTTTCAAAAAATTGTTGACATTAAAATTACATCTACTTCTCATGGTAAACTTAGAAGTACATGTTATTTTGATTGTTTGAGGTTACCAATCCTAAGCACACCACACCCTTTTCATATTTAATTGATCAACGCCATTTTGAAAACACCCTTTTGATATCTAATCGATCAATAAAGGGCCGTAACCTACACAGGGTGAGATAAAAACAGTCTTAACTTTTGGCTTTTTATGCGTAGAGTGATTGCTCTTAAGATTCGAACCTTAGCTCTTGCACTGGTTACCCGATCAATGCGATTTGAAAAATCTGAGTCTATGATTTGTCCATTTTTGTAGAGAATCCTTTCTTTTTCCTATGTTCAAATTTCACATGCATTATATCAACAAAACCAGAAATGATTTAATTTAACTTTGGGTTTCAGTCCTTGAAATTTGGGGTTTAACAATTTGAGACTCTTCGTCAATGGTTACCTTGAAGTGGAGCTAAGAACCCATACACGAGAACCTCGAGTTTACCACTTCGCTTCCTTTTCCTGTGTTTTGTATTGACGAATAAATTCTTTCTTTGATTCGTCTCTTTTGTTTTCTTTTCATTTTCCATTCAGAGTGATGTTTCAACGTGAGTGATAAAGAGATTTTGTTTTGAGAGAACTAATTAAAGGATATTTTATGAACCCTGCATATTACAATATACACAAGTTTAAAATAAGACCTATGTCTTACGGCAAAGGTGAAGCCTCGCCTCAAAACTCATCACCTCTGGACTCATTGAAAATACGTTCTGGCATAAGAAAATCTTCAAATTGATCATTTTAACGGTTATAATTATGGTTATGAAAAAAAACTATGATGTGAAATCCTAAAAACAACGTATATTGCAACACATTATCTAGACCGTTCATTTTGAAGCGTTCACAGATTTATTAGATCAATATCATTTTTTTAGTCTGTTGAAAAAAATACGGTCCAACAGTCGAAGCAGAAGCAAAATAAAACAATCGGAAATCAGATATCATACTCGAGTGCTCGTACAACAATTTTGGTGAACAAATGTGGAGATGAATGATCAACTCCTGTAGGCATGTTCGACAACTACTAGAGTTGCCGAAATCAATTCCATACCACAAATCCCGAGCGAGGTGAAAACTCATGAACACTCCAACAGATGCGAGCAATCCAAACTCGACTCTCACGCACAACTTTTATCACTGGCCAGATTTTTACTAGATCTCAAATAGGAGAGGGATTGAATTCTCTCTCTTACTCTTTTTCGATCTCTTAAGGAGAGCTCTCACAGCTCTCACACATTTCTTGTGTGTATTGTAGTGTATATGGAGACCTCCACCCCTCCCTATTTTATAATGAGAGAAAATACCTTCTCATAAAGAGTTGTAACCTCATGAAGAGGTGTAACCCCCTCATGAAGAGGTGTAACCCCATGAAGAGATGTAAGCTTTCTCCATGAAGAGGTGTAAGTTTTCCCTCATGAATAGGTGTAAGCTTTCCATGAAGGGAGTATGGTCCGCGTGGGTGTTCTCTCATACTAAAGATGCACCCTCATGTCTACATCTCCTACTCATCCCATATGTGGGAGGGTTATATGCTCAAACAAAAGTTGTCGCTCATTATCGCATCATGAGTATTATTTCATACAAATGCAAAAATACGGTATGCGACCTACTGGAGCAAACATTATATTAGAGAGGACCACACCAAATTTCCAACCAACTAGGATGGAACACCTCATCTCTCCAACACCTGCAAAATAAAAACTGTTCTGCTTGCCCTAGACCAGATTTGCCCACACCGGACAAAGTTCTCAACTAATCCCTCATGAGCCAAGCTCAAACAATTACTTAGCCTATTCGTACACAATCACTGTCAATGGGCGCGTAATGTGTATTGTTTTCTTATGGTACCAAAACAAAGTGTGATATCAAATAATCTTCCCTTACAACATACATTATTATACTTTGACCCCGACCATTATCTCAGCAATGTCTCAGACAAGTCTCACACTTGACCCTAAGGAGTACATGCCAAAGTGAATGATCGAAGTAAAGTTTCCTAATGCAGCCTAAGGTCCATAAGGCATCATGGATCACCTACTTATTAGCCTCGACAGTGGCAAAAAGGAACATGATCTTCTTTTTTCATATGAGTAGGTGTTTTAATTACTTATATAACCTGTATAGTCATGCAATTGGTCGCCACCTAGCGCCCCACAATCATATCCATGTGTCAACTTGAACATCCTTGATGTTCATCCTTGGCTACTTACAGGCTACATGATATTCGGGATGTCAATTTAAACTGATCATGTCAATTCCCTTATGGAATCTCATCTCAAACCATTGGTTGAGGCGATAAATACACCACATGTATATCTCATTCTCCAATATCTCATAAATTGAGGGTAGCTCATGCGAGTAGTAAGCTTTGGTCTGTCGACAAATTAAATGATAATATTTGCTGTGGGTGAATTAAACTGCACAAACAATCCATTATAACACCAAATAACATCTATATTTCTTATAATAGTGTACTAAGATCCTCTAAACTCATAGGATCCTGAGGCCCATAATTCTTACATGAGTCTGATGTACAGTCTTGACAATTACCTTAGTTATAGGATCTGCCACCATTTTAGTTGTAGGAATATGAGTTAGTACCACATGTCCATGTGCAATAATATCTCGAATATAATGATATCTAACATCAATATATTTTGGCTTTCCGTGGTACTTTGGATCTTTAGCAAAAGCAAGTGCTGCTGTATTATCACAAAATATAGTGATATGCTTATTACTAGTTACGATGACACCTAAGTTCCTTAGGAATCTTCTCAACCATATGACTTATTGTACTGTTCCACTACAAGTAATGTATTCAGACTCCATAGTGGAGAGAGCGACACAGGACTGCTATTTGCTATACCATGTGACTGCACTGCCTCATAGCAAGAAGACATAACCTGAAGTCGATTTACGCTCATCTAGATCTGTTGCGCAACCAGCATCATTGTATCCTTGTAACCACAAATCAGTTCCTTGAAAATATAACATCTGACTTGAGGTTCCTCGAAGGTATCGAAAAATCCTTTTCACAGCTTGCCAATGACCTTGTCTTGAGTTATTCTGATATCGGCTAACAAGACCCACTGCATAAGCAATATCTGGACACGTGCAGAGCATCGCGTACATCAAACTACCAACTGCACTTGCATATGGAACACGAGACATTTTGTTCCTCTCAGTTTCTGTCTGCAGGCACATGTCAAGACTTATAGTATGCCCCATCTCAATTGGAGTATTTATGGGTTTTGAGTCTTGCATACGAAATTGCTCAATAATCCTTTGGATATATGTTTCTTGTGATATAGTAAGAAACCTTTGAGAGCGATTTCGATGTATATTAACACCGAGTATATAACTCGCCTCACCCATGTCCTTCATCTCAAATTTAGAGGACTACCACTTCGTCATGGCAACAAGTTGCTCCAGGTCATTCTCAGCTAATAGAATATCGTCAACATACAAAGACAATATCTTGATGCTTTTTTTATACTTCTTAATGTATACACAATGGTCTTCATGAAGCATTTAAAAACTATAAGTTATTATAGCTCTATGAAATTTGATATACCATTGTCTTGATGACTGTTTAAGACTATATATGGACTTCTTGAGCTTGCATACTTTGCGCTCAAAGCTAGGGGCTACAAAACCTTTAGGTTGCTCCATATAGATCTCTTCCATCAAGTCACCATTTAGAAAAACAGTTTTTACATCCATTTGGAAGAGTTCCAAGTCCATATGTGTGACGATTGTTAGGATTAGGCGAATTGATGTCATTCTCACCACCGAGGAGAATGTCTCTTCATAGTTCACTCCCTCAACTTGGGTGAACCCTTTCGCCACTAAACAAGTTTTATACTTATCTATAGTTCCATCTGCCTTCCTCTTGATTTTCAATGCCCACTTTTTTCCAATTGATCTTCTATTAGGTGGTAGATCCACAAGTTTATAGACTTGATTCTGCTATATAGAATTAAACTCATCTTTCATAGCAGACATCTACTGGTCCACAGCAAGAGCATTCAAGACCTCTTGGAATGAGCTTGGCGTATCAACATCAAGTGAAATACGTGAGACCCTCTACTTGGAAGTGTCTACGAGAAACTTTCCCACGTTGACTTTTTCAAAGTTCAACCTCGATCCACTCTCAATAAGTATCTCTAACATGGTCGGTGACTCAATATGGGTCATATGCTCATTCTCAACCAGTGGCTTACTCCCAATACCATTGACAATCATGGGAAGACTCCCACTATTACCTTCAAGTGAAGAAACTATTTCAACGTTTGTATGAGATTCAAGCTCTTCATAGAGCTCTTCAGATATACGAGACCGTTTATTGTTAAGGAATTTTGTCTCTATAAAATCTATATCGTGAGATTTTATTTTCTTCATCCCACCACCATCATGTTCTTGATAGAACACATATCCGTTTGAGTGCTAAGAATATCTCATAAAAATGCATTTGAGAGACCACATGTCTTGTTTCCCTATCAAATGAGAAGGGATGTGATCATGTGCAGCTGATCCTCAAGGACATATATGAGAAATATTTGGCTTTCTACCTGTCCATAACTCATAAGGGGTATTGAGAATGGATTTTGATGGCATTCTGTTTTAAACATATATCACAGTAATGAGTGCATCTCCCCATAATGATATTGGGAGATTGGCGTGAGTCATCATAGACCTCACCATGTTCAATAGAGTACGATTCTTTCTTTCCGCAACAACATTTTGTTGCAAAGTGTAGGACATCGTCTCTTATCTTCGGATTCCCTTATTCTCACAAAACTTCTTAAATTGATCTGATGAGTATTCTCTCCCTTGATCAGTACGAAGAACTTTAATTCTTCTGTTCAACTGATTTTCATCCTTTAGCATAAAATGACGAAAGCAATCTACTGCTTGCGATTTATGCGATATTAGGTATACATATCTATAGCGAGAATAATCATCGATAAATGTGATAAAATAACGGGAACCATCACGAGTCATCTCATTAAATGGACCACAAATGTCATAATTATTATGTCTAGAAGACCGATTGCTCTTTTTGCTTTATGAAATGGCTTTCTAGTTGATTTTCCAACTGTACAAGATTCACAGATAGGTAGGTCTATTTTGGATAAAGGCAACAATCCTTCTTTGACTAACCAAATCATCCTATCTTTACCTATATGAGCAAGATTAGCATGCCACATTATGGAGTTGTATATAATAAAAGAGGTGGAAAAGGATGATGATGTCATATAGGTAGAAGGAATGGAAAAATTAATATTATTATTATTCAAAATAAATAAGTCATTAAAAATCGGGCCATAACAGTATAAACCATTTGGAAATATAAATGTAACATAATTAAACATGAAACTGATTAAGCAACCGTCTCTAACTAGACATAGAACTGAAAGCAAATTTTTTCTCATTCCGGGAGCATAGAGGACGTCATGGAGAAGAAAGGTCCGTTCACTTTAGAATCAGAGTTGGTAAGTTCCAACTCCTAGTACATCATCTGATGCGCAATTCCCCATGAAGATCTTTTGACTTCCAACCGGCAAAGTTTGGAGCTCAATGAACCCCTTGCTATATGCCTTGTCGCTCCTAAATCTACAATCCACCCAGTAAATTATGAATGAGCAACAAGTACCTGAGTGCAAACATTTACATAACTAGATAAATCAGTTCCTATCTTTCTAGGTTCAGGACATTCTCGTGCATAGTGACCCTTATTCTTGCAATTGTAGCAAGTTATTTCAGATTTGTCCATTGTGTGCCTCTCGCGTCTATGCCTGACCTTTTTCTTTTCCTCAGCCTCTTACTTAGGTTGCTCATTCATTTGCGGCGCCCCATTCCTAAACTTGCCTCGAGGTTTACGGCCTCGAGGCTTACGGCCTTGAGGCCTACTGAATTGGGCAATTAAAGTGGTTTCAGCTCCAGAAGATGAGCGGAACTCAACTTCTATCTCAAGGTGATGAGAAAGTTGGGAAAAAGTTGTTACAGCTTCATTATGCAGCATCAATGACTTTATGGTTTCCTAAGATTCTGGAAGATACCTAAGCAATCCGAGCATCTGTTGCTCATGACTGAGTTTGTTTCCAGCTGCCTTTAGGTCACATATCATTTGAGACACTTTTCAGACATGGTCCGCTATCAGACACATTTTGTATGTCTCAAAAGCCATAGATAAGGCTCGTAACCGAGCAGCGATGGTGTCAGCATACTTCTACTGAAGCGCATCCCACATGGCCTTCGCCATGGTGAATCCCTCGAATTCACGAATGATGTCATCAACCATAACACTTTGCAAAATAAAGCGAGTGCTACAGTCAGCATTGTCCCATGCCTCATATTCACAGACAAGTTCTTCAGCGACACCTTGTTCAAGTTTTTGCTTAATGGTAGTTAGGTGTTCAAGTGTACATTACTCATTTAAAAGATATTACATTTTCCTATGCTACATAGGAAAATTGTTCCCACTTAACTTTTCACCTTTAGTGAGATCTGCAATCACATTTTTAGAAGCTATTCTAAGTCAAAACAACAAATGTCACATGGTTTGTTTGATACATGATCGCACTTAGATTATCATTTTTATTCTTGTTAATTATCTAGCTACTTGAAAAAACTTGATCTTTAAACGTCTTGATATGAAAATTTTGCGTAGCCACATTGAACTCTTGTTTATAATTTCTTTCTTGGATCTAGTATTTCAAATAGCTCACAATTTGCAAGCAGTACACATTTCTAGATGCACTTCCACTAAAAAAAAATGCCCTTTTATGCGGCCTTGACATAAAAAAAAAAAAGAGTAAAGCCCACCATGCACGACTTAGCATATGAGGCCTATCAAAATTAGTTAGCCATGATCCTCATGGTCTAGGATACCTGATCTTGCATAACCCATGCATAAGGCCAATACGACTATGAAGATTATATAATTCACATGCTTATGGTTTTAATATAACCACTATATGCACTTTGCAACATCATAGGCCAACCATAGCCAAGCCTTCACAAGTAAAGAGTGAATGGTTATGCGAGCACAATCGGGAACCCGGCTTCACGATGGCTCTGATACTAATGTTGGAAAAAATACGGTCCAATGGCCGAAGCAAAAGCAAAATAAAATAACAGGAAATCGGGTATCATACGGGAGTGCTTGCACAACAATTTTGGTGAACAAATGTGGAGAGGAATGATTAACTCACGTAGAAATATTCGACAACTACTAGAGTTGCCAAAATCAATTCCACATCACAAATCCCGAGCGAGGTAGAAACTCACGAACACTCCAACAAATGCAATAGGAGCAGTCCAAACTTGACTTTCACACATAACTTTTTATCACTCAGAGTTGGATCTTTACTTAGATCTCAATTGGGAGAGAGATTAGATTCTCTCTCTTACTCTTTTTGTATCTCTTAAGGAGAGCTCTCACATCTCACACATTTTTTGTATGTGTTGTAGTGTATATAGAGACCTCCACCCCTTCCCCTTTTATAAAGAGAGAAAGTTCCCTCTCATGAAGATGGGTAACCCCCTCATGAAGAGGTGTAACCTTATGAAGAGCTGTAATCCCCTCATGAAGAGTTGTAACCTTATGAAGATGTGTAACCCCCTAATGAAGAGGTGTAACCTTTCCCCACCTCTCTTCATGTTGTAAGTTCAAACATGAAGGGAGTGTGATCCACTTGGGTGATCCCTCACACTAGGGATGCACCCTCAAGTCTAAATAATATTTTAGATACATGCATTTAAGAACTAACAACTATATGAGAATTTATTATAAAACCATTTATTATTGGTACGAGGAGGTTACAATCATTTTTAACCATTGGACTAAATATTGAGTGGTACCCTTCATCATCTAAATACTCTCCTAAGATGAGGTCATAAACACCCTGTTCTCAGTTGAAAGAGCTCTAAGAAGCCAAGACCTTCAAAAACTTTAGAGTATAGGCTCAAACCGTTCCTAGACCTAAAACCCCTAACCAAAACCTTGAAATTCATCCCACCATGAACCTAAACCTAGACTAAGGACTATATTATTGCCATACACCCTAGGACTACCATTCCCCATGCACCATAGCTCATAGAATGAACTCCCACATTTAATTACTAATTGAATTAGTTTGACCAGCTTAGTCTACTAAACCCTCTCAAAACTACCTAAATAAGCACTTAATTACACTTGAAACCTTCAAATTTAGACCCATGCTTCATTAAAACCTTCCAAAACAAGCCAAAACTTACCTTAATGGCTTAAATCCACTTAAAACTTTCCTAAACTAGCCTAAACTTGGCCCAACATCTTTATTCCTAGGTTAAACCCTAGTAACACCATAACTCCCACTAAACCTTAGTTTGACCCCATAATTATGACCTTTAAAACGCTTAATTTAAACTCATTACCACCAACCAAATGCACCTAAAAGGACTCTTTTACATGTTGAAATGTCCCAACATACCTAACAAGTCATGTGGCATGAAATTGCAAAATTATGGGGTCCACTGTGTTTGCGTAATACTTATTTAAGCAAGAGTAACATTGTGTTTTGTGGTTGATCTATGGCCCAGATTAAGTTACCACTTGCAGGAGTCGTTTTTTAGGCCCTTGCCTATAAATATGGACTCTGCAGTATTGGGACGGAGACCTTAGAGAATTAGATGAAGCCTTACCACTCCATGTACTTAACCCATGATCCTTAGAAACCCTAAAGCCAAGAGCCCTAATTTCCCCTCTCACAGACACTTGAGCCTACTTTGAACCTCGGAAACCTCATCCTAAGCCAAGATATACTCTCAAGCCAATAAAATCATAGACTCTCGGTTGCATCCATGAATCCTAGACTATTCATTTAGACCCTAAGCTTAGTAACCAATTCAAATCTAAGTTAGTACCAACTTAATCTTAACAATGTTCAATCCTAATTGGCGAACTCTAAGAGGCGAAATATAAGCCAAACCACCGACTCCGAGTGTTGGGCCTGTAGTTTAGTCCTAGTCCCCTATTTCAAAACCATTTTTAAATCTGTCCCCTTCTTTGCTCTAGAATTTCAAGACTTCTTCATGTTCATGAATTTTTGGCCTTCTGCCCCATAAGTTGGCAGTTGCCAATGGTTTGTGAAAAAGAGCGGTCCTTAGGCCTACCGCCATCTCGAACCATAATTTAACAAAGGTCCAATTTCTACCTCTGATTGGCTCCATTCCCATCGGAAGGTGCTTAACGTCGCAGCCAAAGAGTCGTGCCCTACCTCACCGTCCTCATACGTTTTTGTGAGCAGATGTTCAGATGGATATCTGGTGCGTGTCTAACATCCTTTAGTATTAGTGTCATCCCAATATCAGTCTTGATGTGTACATTTTCCTTACCTACACTCTTTGAGGAACCATTGTTCGCCATTTTTATAGAGCAAAAATCTCTGGCTTTGTAAAAAGAGCAATAGCGTATATGTGGAGTAATATGAAATGATGCTCTGGGATCTACAACCTAGTTAGAGTTGCACGAACTTGATGCAATACTAATGTACCCTCACCAAAGTTTTCGACCATGCCAGTATCTGTGGTCATTCCAGTAGTTTGCCTGCCATAATCCTTCACAATATCCTCACTCTGCTCTTTATTTAGCTTCTGACACTCCTTCTTGATGTACCTATTCTAGCCAAAATAATAACATGTGATCCTCTTTTTCGACTTCGATCTAACTTTATCTTTAGATCGGCTAGAGTGGTTTTGGTCTCTATTTTTGGAACCTTCCCCGATTTGCGATAAGAGCTAACAAGTTCTAAATCAAAGAAATCTATTTCTTAGGAAATTAATTTACTATAAGAAAACTATTTCATGCAATGGTATTAAATTCGCTTCGCTTCGGCCGGTTTTTAAGCATAAACCGAAGTGAAGAGAAGCGTGGTGTTGTCGCTTCGGTCAGATTCAGGCCGCTTCAGGTTGCTTCGGTAAGATTCGGGTCTCTTTGGGTCTGCTTCAGCCGAAGTTTCAGGCTGCTTCGGTCAGAAAAGAAATACCTAAATAAAATTATTTTTTTAAAATATTATTTTTTTAATATTTTTGTTATATATATATATATAATTTATATTAAATTTTAAAAAAAGTTCGAAGTTTTCTTCCGATTTGGCTGAAGCACCAAATTGCTTCATTTTTCTCATCAAACCGAAAAAAACTCTAAATCGAATCTGACGGCATTAATTTCACGTGTACCAAACGTGCCCTTAAAAGAGCAAACCAATCTTTATACAAAGAGCAAAACAAAGGGAGAGAGATAGAGAGAGAGAGAGGGAGGGGTTTTTTGGGAACGCGTTTGCTGAGAGTGTAGAGAACTTCCTTAACCAGTTCGTAAGGGAGATAAAGAGTGTAAGAGCTTGTGAGCCTTAA
The DNA here is from genome assembly GCF_000471905.2 of Amborella trichopoda. The sequence goes on from NW_006498137.1 coordinate 519,487, forward strand.
CCAGTTCGTAAGGGAGATAAAGAGTGAAAGAGCTTGTGAGACTTGAGTGAGAGAGAGACATTTTTTACGGGGACAGAAGTGCATGCCCGGAAGGCTAGGTGGGAGGGCCCATGAGGGAAGCAAAAATTATTTTAAGCCAAATTTTTTGGAGTCTTGTCCATTTTTTTGGCTCACAATTTTAAGGGTTTTGGAGGTAAAGTTAGATCTTTTCTAATGAGGTGTAAAATCGGTGTAGGAAAAATTGAGTTGTTCAAATACTATCTCAGATTAGATCGAAACCGGCTTGGTTTTGGTGAATTGGTTGGTATTTTATTTTTTAAAAAAAAAGTTATATAAATTCCTCAAAAATAAGGGAATTTTCAAAAAATAATGAATACTTAGTTATATATTTTCCCATCTTTTTTGAAAAATTTCAAAAATACCCCTGATACAAATCGATTCTATAAAATGTATTTATTTTATTAAATTTAAACTTCATTTGGATGCGATTTGTTTAAACATGCTTTACATATATTTCTCATATTTTATTAGATTTATTTTTGTATTTATTTTATTTTTAAACACTTTTTTGACTGCCTGGAGCTTGCCCTGTTGAATCTCTTCCAACCCATATCCAGTTAACCCGTTAACCATTCCTGTTAACCCATTAACCGTTCCAGTTTGATTTTTCCTCGATAAAATTTTATGGGATTATCCAAAAGGTTCCCACCAGCTTTCTCAAAACCTTTTTTATCTTGAAATCTTAAAAAGTTTCAAATTTGGTTACATGTAAACAAGCACTTCACTATTCCTCACCAGATAAATTCACTCAAAATACATACTTCTATACCCTTTTCCTCATCAGATAAATTCACCCCAAAAATACATACATGTATACCCTTTTCCATAGTCCGATTTATTGAATAGCATGAACATGTGTAATCACGTGCTTTCTTTACAAAGTCTTTTGGCACTTCACAAATTTCGGCCCATTATTTCCACTCTGATTTTCTTTGGAAAGTGGGATCTAAATGTTTTAGGAATTAAAAATCTTTCTTTTTAGATATTTATATCTTTTAACGGGGATCTCAAAGTTCTAAATCAGGATAAATCCAAGTGTACAATTCTCTTTGGTGCATAAGTCTGTGCTTCTAAAAATGATAATTATTATACACTTGAGAATGGCCAATTGACCATTATAATAGTAGTGGCACTATTTGAAATATGTATTTGCATTTATTTAAGCTGTGAAAACCAGATCCAATATTGGAATTCAAAGGTAAATCATAATCCATGGCAATTCCATATTTGGGCCAGAGATCAATTGCTTTTAAAAAAAAATCAATTGCATTTTAGAAAACTCTAATAATAGTGTCTAACAGCCTTGAATCTAACTATCAGGTACATGATCCAATTCATGTCTGTCTATAATCTTGGATTTTTATTTTAGGCCCAAATCCATCGGTCAAGCAAAATTTCATGTAAGCAACAAAAAAGGCTTCTGTTTTTTTTTTAAAAAATAAAAACCATATCTTTCCTCTTTTATTGATATTATCAACAGAAGTGCTATTTACTCTGATCATTACATATGATCAAAATACAGGTAAAAACCTACTACATTTCAAAGAATTTCTTAATATCCAGTTCATGAGCTTGCACACCTTGCTTTGCCAAAGAATCGGATACCCCATTCTTCTCTCCCTGTTCACATGCTCAAACTTTACATTTTGCCTTGATTCTTGAATTTCTCTCAACAGATTTTACATCTTTTGTTGAGCTTTCATCTTACCATAACAGCAACTAATGACATTCGTAGAATCCCCTTCTAATATGAACTTTTCACCAATCTACCTATCAGTCTAATACATTGGAGTAGTGACCTTAACTCCACTTCATTTGCTGTCACCTCCATTATTGGTCCATAATACTTCTTCACCATTACTTCTTCATGGTTTCTTATGATCCACCCAATACCTCCCCTTCCAAGATTTTCATGAGAACTCCCATCAAAATCAAGCTTCAAGACACTTGTGCCTCTTATTTCCTAATTATCTTCTTTCGTGCAACATGGGTACTTATTCGATATATTAACTCCAATCTATCCATTCCCCACCACTCTTTATACCCAGGTGCCCACTTAGCCAGAATGACTTTAATCATATCTTGAATTTTTTTTCGATACTCAGTACCTTATCTTCAAATGTTCTCCTGTTTCTCTCCTTCCAAATCTCCCACACTATAGCTGCCTTAATCATTCTCAAATACTTCCCCTTCTTTCTCAACATCAATAGTTAACCGTTTATTTAAAGTCAGTAACCACAAAAAATTAGTGAACCTTATTGGAAATAGGCATTCTCCAAATAATCGCCATACCATTCACACTCCACCTTAATCTATCATTAAATAGCAAAATATACACAGATCATAGAGTAAAGGTTCCATTAGACCTAAGTTCCCATATATCATGGGTCTTGGGTCATATATAATACCATTGAATCCACTAATGACACTTCAGAAATTGAGACATCACTATTTGACTTTGTTATATCTTCATTTTGAATTTCATATAGTCTCATATCCATTACCAGTCGCTACATCCTTCACCTTTGTATTTTTACTTCCACCTTCCCTTATAGATTAGGGAAAACACATTTTATTAGCCTATAACCAATCCGCTTCTGATTCCAAAAATTTGCATTATTCCTATCTCCCATCACAACTCTCAGATTCCTAATTACCACCTCTCTTACTGCCACAATTTTTTTCCAAATAATAAATATTCATTTCTTATTTAAGCGTTTTGCTATCAAATTCAGCTCTCCATCCCTCCCATACTTCTCTTCTAAAAGAACTTTCCATACATGTCTATCCTCCTTGGCACCCCTCCACCACCACTTTGATAATAATACACTATTTATTATCTAAATTCCTTTAACACCATCCAAATCTTTCGGGAAAACATACTTTGTTTCAAGCAACCAAATTGAACTTTCTGTGTTCTTTTGGTTCTTCCCATAGAAATTTTCGCATCAATTTTTCAATATGCTCTGCTACGTAATTTGGGAACCTATGAAAGGACATTTAATGGATTGGAAGATTAAATAGAACACACTTTATTATAAGATTCAATTCTCCTCCCATCGTTAAGAACTTTGTCTTCCACAAACCTATTTGTAACTATATTTTTTGTACTATTGGATCCCACATTGATCTAGAGGTCCTAAAATCCATCAAAGGAATACCCAAGTACCTAACATGAAAACTGGCCACCCCACACTCCATTATTGATGCTAAATCCCTGACCTTTGTAACCTCGAAAGGCACTCCAATTACCATAGTTTTATTCATAATTTTCATATTTTCAAACAGACTTCAAAACAACTCAAGATTATCTTAGTACCTCCACATCACTTTTATTAGCTTTATATAAGGTATAAATATGCATATTGTAGATGTGAATATCTTTTCCCTTTAGCTGAAACTTGAAATGCATGAATAAACTCTGCTTCCTAAAATTTTTTCATCATCACACTATAAAATTCAGCCATAATTGTGAATAAAAAAGGGAGAGTGGATCTCATTAACGAACACCCCTTGTGGCTCTTAAAAAACCTTTGGTTTTCCATTTAGGAGAATAGAGAAATGAGTAATGGTAAGACATCTCTCAATCTAGATCGTCCACCTCGTCCCAAACCCCATAGCTGCCATTATCTTTAGAAGAACACCCCAATCTACTCTATCATATACTTTCTCCAAATCCACCTTACAAACTACACCAGCTTTATTATCAGCTTTATACATTCTTGTGTCATAAGTACTCTATTTGTAATCTCCCTTCCTTTAGTGAATGCAGATTGAGGACCCGAGATAATATAAGGTAGCACATTCCTTAGCCTCTTAGCCATCAACTTTGTATTGACTGGTAAGTAAAATAATAGCTCTTATGGCATTACGACATCCTATCACTCCCTGTTTGGAACTCCAGCAATATAGGTAGCATTCAAGGGCTTACTAATTGCACCTCTATGATAAAATTCTTCAACCATTGGCACTATATCCTCTTTTATCACTGACCAATAATGCTGAAAAGAGATAAGAGGGAAACCATCATGCCCAAGCCCAGGCTCAGGAGCCATGTCCTTTAACAAACTAAAAACATGCTCCTTTTCTTGTTCCAAAAATGGCCTCTCTAGCCATATTCTCTTCTCCATAGACAACCTCAAAAGAGGCACCGCTTCCGGTGGCCAAAAAGTCCTTTGTACAGTGATCTACCATGACTTCTCAATCCTATTTCAATCCGTAGTGATCTCCAATTGCCTTCTCAATCCTATTTCAGTCATCCTCCTGAACCCCTTAAAATCGTTATACCCTATAAATTCTTAGTCCGTCTCCTAGCATTGTTAATGGAATGAAAGAAATTTGTGTTAGAGCCACCATCCCTCAACCGTTTACTCCGAGATGTCTATCACCTCTAAACCTCTTCTTGCCTAAAGCAGTCATGCAATTCCCTATTTAGTTCTATTTTTTGCCTCTTCAACTCTGGTCAACAATTATACTTGCTCTACTCTGCCCAACTCACCACAGTTAAGCATTATCTCATCAGGTTTTTGTTTAGTATTGCACTTGTTCAATTTTCATCATTCCATCAACTTTCCTTATATTAGTTGGATCTTTTTCAAAACATTATAGCCATGCCATACATTAAGTGTATCAAACTTCCACCATTTCTTCACCAAATTCTGAATTGCCTTATTTGGAGCCATCGAATTCAAATCTAAGAGGACCTGTGTAGAATCTATTGGGCTCTCTTTCCATTATAATGGATACATTGTTCGAAGATAATTTTGGTGGAGCTCTACATGTAACAGGGAATATATTTCATACAAAGTTGCAGAGATTAAAGAATGATCTAATCTAGACATTATTGGGTTACTCAGACAAGAATTGGACCATGTAAGCTGAGTACCAGAAATTGGTAAATCCACTAACTCATTACTCAATGTTAAACTAAAAAAAATCCTCTCATGTATGGAGGGATTCGATTCACATAATTTGATTCCTCAATCTCCACCGACACACCGTGGCATACAAAATGATTCATAAACACTAGATAGTTCAAACCAAAATTCATTTATATTAGACGGGGTATTGGGGCTATGCATATTAGATACCAACCCTTTAGATGAATATTCAAAAATTTTAAAAACAGTAGACAATGACCGATCAGCACTACCAGGCTGACCCAAGAGTTTGAATGCCTCCTGACTGACCCAACGACTCCTTTACAACAAAATCCATCGGCCCGTGGCCCAAATGTTAGGATTATCTGAAAATCTATTTTCATATCTAATTATGAAATTTTTAACTCCAAAAATGGTTAAAATCAAGTAGATATATAAATATATGAAAATCTTGAAAATTGATAGTCTAGATAATGTGTTGCAAGCGACACTATTTTTGGGACTCAAAAGCGTTTTGTTTTTTTTATATTCATATATCTCGATGTCGAGATGATGAATTAGAGGGTTCTTCAACATTAAAACAATTTTTTCCGATGGATTTTTGAGGTGCATCTTTAATTCTGCATGACAACCTTATATAAACTTTTTTTCCTATATTTTTGTTTCCTATAGCAACAACACATCTAGTTTTTCTTTCTTGACCTGCAACGAAACTTCACAATTTCTTCAAGCCCACACACGTTCCAACTTAATATTTTCATTTCTTTCTCATAGAAACAACATCCTAATCGCTTGATTTGTTCGTCTGAGGCAATACTGACTCACAGGCAACACTTTTCTCGCACTTGTTTTACTTTTTTTTTTTTTTAAACGGTATCACACTTCTTTTTCTTACTCATCTCTTCTTTCTTTCATCAGCCCTATTTTCCCCAGCATTGATTTTACTCTAAATATGTGTTTGATAACAGGAAATTAGGATAGGAAGAAGGAACTTCTTCATTACTGTAGAAGTTCCATGTTTGATACAAAGAACTTATACAAGTTCCATGTTTGATACAAAGAACTTATACGGTAAAGAAATTCCACTTTGAACTGCCTTATTCCCTTGTAGTTAAGACAAAAAGTTCCATCTAAAATGATGGAACTTAAAATAGGAACTTGGTTCCTCAAACCCTATTATGCCTAATTCCTTATTGTTATATTTATATTGTTAATTTATAGCTGTATTTGTATTATATTATATTATAATATATAATATATTATATTATATATTTTATTTTATTTATATAATAGATATTTATATTATTATTATAATACAAA
>NW_006498137.1:526174-543287 GCF_000471905.2 Amborella trichopoda
CAAATCAGAATGCAAAATTTAAACGAAACACCGAAATGGGAGCCAATTTGAGAATTGGGGGATAAAACTGACGCACTTTTTCAAATTATATTCTAACTTACCCATTGATAATACAAGGTTCAACTAATTTTCGTGAATGACAAATGCAATTTACAATCAGTTTTTATTTTCTTGCAAAATAAAAATAAAGATCTCATTCATCACTAAATGCTTATCGCAAAACATAAAGAGAAGCACTCCATCCATTTGAGATCCTAACAAACTCACTGATGATTATATGCTCAAACAAGTATATGATCCCTGGGCCGAAAAGCACAGTACATTATAGGACCACAAGTTTTGGGGATCCTCAGTCTTGCAACCAACCTAAGTAGATCTTTAGAGGACGTTAATGTAAGGTACATACACTATACATGCCCGATCCAATATCCCAAGATCCATTCCAACCACTGAACTACCCCTAAATAAAAAAATACATTATTACAATGAAAATTATGAAATTAAAGTACTTTTCACCTTTGAAACCATGGAAACTTTCACAATGAAAAACCATAGGATTTGGGTGGCAATTGGGCCGGGTGACCCCATCCCGCTCATAGTCGGGGTCCATGTTTTGGAGCCGGTGGGTTGGGTCGGGGCCCAAAACCTTGGACCCAAGTCAAATCTGAGTTGGGTTCGGGTCCATGATGACCTAACTGGTCCCGAGACAAACATATACTCACACACACATTAGAAATATATTTTCAAAAATATTTTTAAGATATGTTTGTTAGGTTCTAGACCCGGAGCCCACATGGATCCAATTTTTGGACCCGATGAGGTTGATCTGGATCGAAAACTCAGATCCCAACCGATCCATTGCCACTTTAGAGAGGATTGTCAATTTAAAACACTATCGACCTTTGAAAACCATGGAAACCTACACAGTGAAAAACCATAGAAGCCTATTTATGTGTTCAAACTTGCCAAACTTCGAAATTCAAAGGTAAGTCCTCCAAAGGCGGCTTTATTTATTTAGAGATTCTCCCTCATCCAGAATAAGAATACCAAACACTGGCATGTGCCCTACTTTACTTTTCCCACAAACTTCCAAGGTCGCTTTCTCCCCAAATTTTTCACTTTAGCAGAGAGTGTGGATTCAGTATGGATGCTTCACATTTTTATTATAATGAAATTCAGATTATAGGCGGAAGCTTCGCATAAACGTTGAACCGATGTTTTAAAAATTGTTCAGCCAGATCGGAGCCGCTCCAGCTGGCTAGATCCCCCCCTACCCCCATTGAGAAAATGAGAAATTAAAAAGAAAAAAGAAAAAAGAAGAGAAAAAAAAGGGGGAAAATGAAAAGGAAAGGTGGAGAGAGAAAAAAGCTTTTAAGGGGTTTTTATTTATTTGTTAGAAGAATTGGCAAGTAGGCTAATAACCAGTAGGTGACTGATTCAATCCATCGGTCTAATTTTCAGAATACAATGGACTCTTTTCTATGGCATTGATTGAAGACCATTTAAGCCATGATTTTTGGACAACTAACTGTGCTTTGATTATGTACTTTCCATTTGTGAGTCAACTGAAAACTCATAGCTTTAGAAATTTATAGCTTAAGCAGTGTTTCGAAGGACGACCCTTGACCTGAGCCGAGTAACTAAGATGAGTCCGAGTGACTTGTCCGAGTAGATTATAGATAAAAAATTCATCATCAATACGAGAGTCCTATCCAAAGTATTTAAGATTTGAATATTTGTGATGGAAAGAAAATAAAGAAAAATCTATGATCTATTTATATTATGAGATGTCCTTGGTAAATATCTCTTACCTCTCCCTTTTATCTATTTTTTATTTTTCACTGTTTCTAACTACTATCATGTTTTTTAAATAAGCTCATTTTAAAATTCTATTTTTTATTTTTCATTCTTTCTAACTACTATCATGTTTTTTAAATAAGTTCATTCTAAAATTCAACCATTCAATTTATCTCTTTATACAATGAACGATTTGCACTACTTCCCTAAAACATATGCGCACAAAGTGCACTTAATACTCAATCTTGTGTACTGTGCACCGTGCACAACACAAACCACTCAATGTGCACTATTCATGTGCAAAGTGTAGCAAAATTCGAAAAAGAGTACGCGCTTAATTGGTTAGTGCTTGATAATTTGCATCGCTACGTCCTAAGCTCAATTCCTACCAAGGATAGGGGCCCTCTCCCCACTTACTCATATAAAAAAAAGCGTAGCAATATTGCCTACACTTATGGTAAGCATTGTGCACTTTTGTACCATATGATTTGCACTATGTTCCCCAAAACACATGTGCACAAAGTATTACATAAGTGCACTTAGTAGTCAATCTTGTGTCTCACGCATCATGCAGAACACAAACCACTCAATGTGCATGGTAATTTTTTTTAATAATTTTAAAAATGTCCCAAATTAACACTAGCAAAAACATCTCTAAACAAATTATTAGCACCATGCCAAATGTATCCGAAAAAGAAGAGTAAAGCAAATGAAGCATGTCCAAAAGTGAACCAACCCTTTGGACTGCTACGTAAAATACAATTGGATTTCAAAGTAGCTCGATCTAATTAAACAATCTCACCTAATTGGGCACGTCTAGGATCTTCACATGCATCGCACGATGCATACAGCTAGTGATAGCAACAGAATCATGGTATACACTTTCATGTACTAGCTAAAGCGTTGTGTATGTCTCGTAGGGATCAAACAAACTTAAATATGCAATTCCTTTAAAAGTCTTGTCTTATAAAAAAAATAAAACAACGAGGCATCAGAGTGCCAAACAAACTAGGAGAAAGATCCTAATATTGCATTCTTTAATTCCATTTGAAAGTTGGAGCTAAGTAATAATAAAAAGGAATTGTCTATAAAGGGACCATTTATTTTTTGTCTATAGAGGTCACAATCATTTTTGTCTTTTAAATTTCAAAATGGGTGTTTGTAATAATGTCATTGAATATACAAAAAATTCAAAAACAAAAAAAATTCTGGGACTTCGTGACTCACCTAAAACCATACAATTTGGCATCTAATGAGTGTGAATAGTTGTGACTTCCATGTACAAGAAGATAAATGATTTCTTCATAGACAATACCATAGTTATTCTAGTTTGAAACTATTTTTATTATGAGAAAGACCTTAAGATTAAGACCTGAATTTTCAGTGAAAATTAAAGGCTCACCTCAATACTCTGTCTGAAAATGCAATTTTGAAACTAAAAAACCCTTCAAAAAAGAAAAAAAAATTCAATTTCAAGCCCTTGAAAATATTCGTTAGGGAAGTATTTACAAATCTGTCAGATCTGCACCATTTTTTAATTCAAATTTCATTATCAAGGGCACAATTAAATTTTCGAGTCCGAATCACCAAAATTGTATTTTCTCGACAAGATTTCTAATGGGGAGCATTATTTCTAACATAAGACCCTTTAATCAATTTGGGCAACAAGAAGAAGGAAAGAAAAGAGGGAAATGAGATAGCATTTGAAAAAGAGAGAATGGGAAATAGAGGTAATTCAAATTTTAATGAAAGGTTGTTGAGCATGATACAAAGCTTTGCTTTCAATTCAAACATATTTTCCCTTAGTATTAAATCGCGCATGCATCCCTCTCCCCCCTACCTAACTAGAGTACCAACCACTCATAATAATGCCTTTTATTATATTCCATATCAGAAACGCCCTTCTTGCGAGTTGCGACAACGGACGGTCCGGACTTACTTTTAGCTATTCAAAATCTCAATCAGGCCGTCGGTGAAGAATGGATGAGCTGGTACTGGTTGGACGCGTGTCACCATCAATAGTTTTGCTTGGCGCATTGATGGTCCAGACCCCCCATCAGCATCGGACGGTCCTTATCACCCTGTCACGCAATGATCAAAAGGGTAACTGAGAATTCAGAAAATAACAAGGGCACCCTAACTCACTCAAAGATGAAAAGGGACATCCCAACGAAAATTGACCGTTATACCGTTAAATAATGAGTTGTCTATGACCATTCACCGTTCAAATTTTTGAAAAAACCCCTAAGTGCATTCTATGTGTCAACTTACTATTACACCTTTTAATATTTTTTTAGCTATTTGACGATCGGCTACATGAATCTTAGCTTGTCATTCAACTCTATCAAGACCATACTTTTAATGGATGTAGTAATAAAAAATCGCCCAGTAATTACACAAAAACTAACCACTTTTACAACCTTATTGCACAAAAATGACCATTATGCCCTTCGAATGGGCAATGCCCGTAAATTTCAATATTCCCTTTGCATTCGATGGATAATAATTAAGTACCATTTAAATTGGCACCATCCAAAAATGAATATTATGCCAATTTAAAAAAAAAAAAACCCAAAAATTGGTCATTTCACCTTCGATATCAACAATGTTCAAACTTCAAAGAAGAAACTCCCTACCAATGCAAACTAGAAGAAAGAACAAAACCGATGCATTGGTTGAACAAATACTCTTAAAAAATCAGTAAACTTGATGCATTGGTTGATGCTATTCGAGCACAATCAGTAAAATTGAACAAAATATTCTTAAAAAATTAGAAAACTTCCATTCTTTTTTTCCTTGATGGTAGCAAATCTAGATATTTTTATTTGTTATGCCATTCATTTTAGGTTCGTTACTTGAACTTTGAAAACAAATGGAAGTGCCAATTCTCTTTTCCTCTTTTTAGAATCCATTGCATTGGCATCCCGAAAATGCCTATGCCTTTCACCTATCCCCCAAGAAACTAAAGGACTCGTATATTTTGAGACCATTTATTTTTAGTACAAAAAAGTTACATCCACATTTAGCTATTAGATATGAATTTCAATACATCAAAATGTGTCCCATTATTCGAAAAATTTTATTTTGGACTTTCTACTTCAAACAATAACACATCCTTAACCAATCTAGCGGTCTAACCATCAATGATGACTATGACTTTGTGTCGAAAGTAAGCAATCTCATTATCTACATTTCTTGAATTAACAACCCAAAGATCCATTTCTACACAAAAGTGGAAGCAGGAAAGAAAAGGAAATACGTAACAGAAAAGCAGAAAAGAAAATTGTAGGCAAACTAGCAATAAGAAAAGGTTAAAATTTTAGTAAGAATCTGAAACTTTTTCATTACTTACATTATAGAAAGAAAGCCAAAAGCACCATGAGAAAGAGCAATTTCCACTTCCCTTGAACCAAAGGCAAAGAAGAAGAAGAGGGACGGCTGCTGTAATAATATGGAAAATAGGGCATAATTTTATCGGGTGGGGGTGGTGCAGGGAAATTAAAATAAGGAGGAGGGGGATACAAAAAGGGCATTCCAGGGGTATAAGGCGGAGAATTTGAGCCGGAGCCAGGGGTATATGGGGAAGGTGGAGGAGGAGGGCAATTAATGTCTGAAGCTGGAGGAGGAATACATGGGTATTCACAAGGAGGAGGCGGCGAACTGTACAAAACTTGGTCGGAAATTCGATTTTCCGGCGAAACTTTGGCAGGGAATATTAGTACAGAGGCCAAGAAGCATAGGAAGAATGCGTGTGGGCAAAATTTTCCAGCCATTATTCAGGCAGGTCGCCGGAAAAAGCCCAGTGGGGGGAGAGGAGTTTGAGAGGAGAGAAAGGGAGGGGGAGGCGGTTTTCACTGAAAGCGAGGAAATTTATTGCGAAAAGCGTCCCTTTTGGCGACGGAAGTAACCGGGTGTCAAGAAAGTGACGCTTTTTTGACGCCTCGAATATATGAAAGTGAAACGTCGTTTTTGCAGTATATAAAATCGGAAGGAGAAAAGGGAACTTTTTTTTTCTTCAAACGAGTAGCCTAAAGACCCGAACTTTTGTATTAATGGTCTTCTGTATTACGATTACTACTTTGTTGGCTATCCTCATTTATATTTAATTTTAGCATTAATGATTTGAAGGTTATCATTCTACTGCAACAACTGCGTTTGTACCCATTAATTTCGATTTATTACTCGCATCTTTATGCACTAGTTGCTATTTCTTTTTTATTTAGTAAATTAGTGAAGGAAAAAAAATATCTCTTGGAAAGTGCATCTCAAGAAGCCAAAAGATATATTACGCCCTTACGAGTATATTATTCAATTACACCCTCGGATAAAACCCCATCCGGGATTAGTTTTAGGACCCCAAATTTTGGGGATATAACCTCTTCAATACATATATTACTCTTAATAGAAAATAATTCCCTAATTATATCCTTTAAGCACTTGAAAAAGATAATGTCTCAAGATTAAATGGAAACCATGTAATTATTTGGAGAGTGAAATCTAAGTGTTAGAAAGCTCAAATTTCAATTTTTTTTTTTTTTGAGAATAATTATCTAGTGATGGAGGGAATAAAAGCAAATTATGTTCCCGAGTGAGCATGATATATTTGCTCTCTCAAAAATTCAATTGAAAATGTTGTTTCGAAGCTAGAAAACTCTTAAATTGATCATTTCGGCCTCAATATATATAGATATGACAGAAAAATTGGCTTAGGCTTCCTAAAAGTAGTGCAGACCATCCAATTTCAAGATTTTTAAGGGTTTATAAATTTGCTTGATGTGCACCGTTTTTGGAACTTGAAATTTTATAATTTACAATACGAACTATTTTCTCATCAATAGAAATTAAATAAATCAAATCTAATCAAAATATTGTGTATACCATAAAATAGCACAAGTCTACTCAATCTTTCTACAAAATCTTTCAAAGATATATCAAGTCAATATTTAGTCAATATCTTCCAACCATATGGCCACATGCCATATCACCAAAAAATAGAAAAGAGAATAAGGGTGGGGCGTGCCACCCAAGGGAGGCACTCATGGGCCCCACCTTCTAAAAATATGGCAGGCCCATATGCACAATGGGCCTCCATGATATTTTTATATATTTAAAATTAGTGAAAGGATTTTATAATATTATTTGAATATTTAAACAATTGTAAAATAAATTTCTTTAATTTTATAAATCCAAAAATTACAAATAAAATATCCAGGGGTTCATAAAAATTCAAATAATAATCTTAAAATAATTTCCATCATAAAACAAACACAATTAAATTAATTTGATGGAAAAAAGATCCATATGGTTTAGGAATCAACAATCATGAGGCACTCCACCTTCGAATGTGGACTACAGACTACACTTGCTGTATCAGACCGATCAAGTATTTTCATGATCCAGAGTTCAAGCAGGGGCTCATTAACGGGTCATCAAAATTTGGTTGATGAGCCAAGGGATCGCAATCCCAGTCTGTGGATTTCAGGTCGTCCCCTAGAGACGAGTCAATGTCACCTAGACCTAATGCGACCATAACTCCTATGATGCATAAGGGTATCTCTCGCACATGCATATGCTTCACCCTAAAAGGTGGATTTCTGGCTTTCCCGAACGATCTATCGATATGTATGTCATGTGATGATACATGGAAGAGGTTTTGACCCCCGTCTTTGTAGGCCACCATCACACACAAGGGTCACACAATCCTTCGGCTCACTCATCCAGGCGCATATTCTCTGATCTCATCAAGGGCTAACCCATTAGAACCCTTTTCGGTTTATTCTTTATGCTCAGGTAACATGGATTTTTTCCAACCGACTGGCTTTGATCGTCAAGCACAGTCCGGTATCTGCAAACATCGTTTGTTTAGTATGGCCAACGAGGGACCACACTCCCACTGAGTTCATGTTCCACTCTATCATTTCATTACAAACTCTCATAAGGCTTTTAAAGAGCACATGAACGCAACACAGGTGACATAAATCCCGGCTTCTAACTTTCTAATCATGCTGAATTTCCTATGCATCTCTCTTTGTATTTATTATATAACAGGCTAGTGTTTGGATTTGAATTTCTTTTCAATTTTATATTTCCTATTTTAGGTAAATATTTGGACTTCAATTTCTATTTTGAGGCAAAACGTGTAAAATTTGAAGTAGGACATAATATAATATCTTTAGTCCTATTTGAAATTGGCGGAATGTTGGGCAGTAATATCTAAAGGGAGAAGTTTATAGGATAGTTGTAAGACCAACTTTGCTTTATGGGGCAGAATATTGAGCTGTTGAAAAACAACATATCCATAGGATGAGTGTAGCTGAGGTGAAGGTGGTAAGATAGATGGGTGACAAGACATGAAATGATAGAATTCAAATTGAATACATTCAGGAGAATTTAAGCATGACTCTAATAAGTGATAAGATGAGAGAATAAGTGATAAGATGAGAGAAAGTAGACTTAAATGGGCTGGCCATGTGCAGTGATAACTTAGTACAACGCTTGTTAAGAGTTGTGAGTTAGTTCAAGTAGAAGGTTAGAAAAGGGCTAAAAGTAGGCCCAAAAGGACACGGTTAGAAGTAATGAGAAAAGATATGAAGACTTATAGCCTCACTGAGAATATGACCATTAATAGAGCATAATGTCAGACCGAGATTCGTATAACTACCACAAACAATTGAAAATAAACTCTGATGAGGATGATAATTTGAAATGCTTTAGAGATGTATATTATGTTGTCCATGGTGATACTACAAGATGTCTTGAGGAAAATCCATTATACAACCAATTCTGGATAGTTAATATTGTGGTGGAGATGCTCACCAGGGCCTATGCCATGATATGCAAAAACGGATAAGTATCCTGTCCAGATCGTGTGGATGGTTGGATGGGTGCTTCTAATGGTTGAGATTTTACAAGGCCATATCCAATGGGCAAAACTTAAATTTATATTTTATTTTTCTAATTATTTATATATTATATTTAGTTGAAATTTTAAATAAATATAATTAAAACATTTCAAATAAAAAATCAAAATACCCCTAATATATTTTGGTCAATTATTTTGTTTAAAATGTTTTTTTATTATTTTTATTTAATTATCCTTGCAAAAATCACGCTAAAGTGCAAAATTAAGACGATATATTTTTAAATTAAAAATAAAAAATAAAATTAATTTTTGGTCATTGGATGAGGCTAGGTTGAATATGAAACATTAAAGGCCACACAGCATGTGGACATAAAGCCAACCCTGCAAAAAATGGATGCTTAGCCTTTCAAATTGAAATTTTGCAGATTGAAAATCAACAAACCTTTTTTAAGAAAACACGGAAGAATTCAAAGCTTGGAAAATTGTCTAAAGATTGTATTCAGTTAGAGCATTGAGGTTTCCTCCTTGAAGTTTCTTACGGTACCTTAAGCATCATCTCAGCTATGTACCGTCTAAAAAGAATATGGGTGGAGCATTTTGTTTTTTTTGTTTTAGAGGGTAATTCAGTCGAAAAGATGGGCCTTACCAATTTTTTAATTACTTAGTGGTTTTTGAAGCTGTCAGTGGGAATTGCAGCCATCAAAAGCACGGGGTGTGTTGTCTCTCCAAGTTGATCAAAATTAGTTGAGGATCGACAAAGACCATCCATCTACTAAATTGGCCAGTTGGATCGATATTAAAGTAATGTAGGAAACTCGATTACATGCGGGGTGTGGTTTGTATAAGGTTGCAACCTTAAAAAATCAAATTAAGGCGCACCTCCAAAGTTTATCATGAATATAATTTTGGTGTAAAAATTTTTTTGGATGTATTGAGAATCTATTTTCATCTCTAAATATAAAATCTTAAACTCCAAAAATTATTAAAATCAAGTAAAGTTGTAAACACTTGAAAATCTTGACAATGGATGGTTTGGATAATTTGTTGCGAGATACATTATTTTTAGAATACTAAATTTTATTTTCTCTTCATATTCATACATCTTGATGTCGAGATAATCAATTAGAGGATTTTCCCACACCAAAACAACTTATAGTCTGACTGAAGGTATGACCCTTGATAGAGCAGAATGAGAGAACAAGATTGTGTTGTCGACCTCAAATATTTAGAATAAAACTCAGATGAAGATGAATTTTTGAGGTGCACCTTAATTCTACATTTTAAATTGCAACCTTATATAAACTTTTGTGCATTTTAAGATTGCTACCTTATATAAACTTTATTTCCATAGAATCATGTAGCAATGCTAAGTCAAAGACATATTAGGCGTATTTAGTACCCCTTCAAAAAAAGGATGAGGATAAGTGAAACTGTGTAGTCTTAAGAAGGTAATGATGGCATAGGCAAATTTAGGTCGTCTTTCTTACCACTTGATGGCAGTTATTTTGAAGTCCTGCGTTTTAATCGCCAAAAAAAAGGGGACCCCTACAGTGGCCCAAAAATCTATTTTTACTTCTTACTAAAATTGTTGATAATGGATAATCAATATAATGTGTTACTAGTACTTGTAAAATTCAATTTTATTTTTTATATTCATACATCTTAAGGTCGAGATGATCATCTGAAAAGTTATCTATCATTAGAATTTTTAATATTAAAAACAATCTTTTTCAAAAGTATTAGAGATTAAAAGTATATATTTTAATGATCGTTATTATCAAAGCTTTTTTTCGATTAATTGGGATTCGTTAGATGAATCCTATCATTTTACTCTATTAAGAATCATATATTCAGTGAAGTGATAAGTCTCCATATATTTTCTCACTATTTTCAATTACATCTTTTGTGATCAAATATATAATGTTGTAGCATTAAAACAATAATCTCTAATGAGTTTTAAAGTGTCCCATTAAATCAATAATATAAAGTTTATATCTCATGTAAATTTCTGTCCTTTTCTATAACCAATCATGTATACCAAACCAATGGTAGGCGAAAAAGAGGCGATCGGTAAAAATCGCGAGTAATCAGGATTCGGGCCGGCAACTGGGAGATGGCCCGTCTATTTATTCGAAGCTGTAAAGAGCGCTGACGTGGCATCGGAAAGTTTCTTTATGCGTTACTAGTGTTGGACGTTGGAAACGGAATCGAGAAATCTGTTGCTTCGAATTGACTCGTGTGTGAAAACAAATGCCACGACGATTTAACAATGCAGATACCCTATATAGCTCAATTTTCGATCATGCCCTTGCAAAAAAAAAAAAGAGTAATGTAATAAATTGAAGGAAAAAATAAAAAGGAAATATGTTCGTACTCTTTATTTTTTTTTTTTCATATCTCGATAGACTCAGATATTCAAAATATATCTCTTAACCTCCTTATTAACTTTATTCACTTTTAACTACTGTTTTAGGCCTAACAAATATAAAAAAACGATGCTCATTCTGAACTATTCATCTCTTTACGTGATATATTCTCCTTAAATTTCTCTCTCTAACATTCATCCTCTTTGTCTCTCTAACTAGGGGAGAGAGTGTGAATATAGGTAGAGAGATTTAAGAAAAAATCACGTGAAGAGAGAGAGTGTGAAAATAGGTAAAGAGATTTAAAAGAAAATCACGTGAAAAGAGATAAAAAATGGTGTTTAGAAGTGATGTTTTTCTTATTGTTGTTTGGGGCCAAAAAAAAAATATGTTTAAAAGGGATAAAGTTAACTTAGGGAGTTAAAAGATATAAAACTTCGAATTTTTATGACTTAAGATATGTTTTAAAACTTTGAGTCTATTGAGATATAAAACTTAAAAATAAGGGGTATGAATATATTTTCTCAAAAATAAATATGGATGGTGTAGAAATATCTCTAAAAAGTTATATTTTAAATGTCAATTTTTTTTAAAAAAAATTTATGATCATATTAGCATGCATCATGAATTCTTAAAATTTTGGATTAGAGATCGATCTTTAAAATAAATTTGAGAGGAGGCTTGCATATGTACAATATAAGTCTGTTGACTCGTGGAAACTCCATTCTCGCTTCAAACTTAGCACATATCCGTATTTTGAACCCGTTTTTTTATGTGATTTTTTGAAATAAAACCAATTTCTTGTCAATATTTTGTTTTGCCAATATATTATTATTCCTCGACTCACTCACTATGGTTGCGAGACAATTTATAATTTGTAATTAAGAAATATTCTTCCTCGTTGGATTTGATGCAATCCAAAATCACTCACATAAGGAAATCTCCTATTATGTGAGATTGAGATATTATTATATTATGTAGGATTAAGATTGAAATTGATATTGATAAGTTTCCTAAAAGAAATAAAAATCCAATAGAATTAGGACTCTTGAATATATCTCTTCGTTTTTTAAGATATATGTAACATCAATATGAAGTTTTTTATTTAGTATAGGTTCCTAATTTTATATATATATGGGATGAAAATGTAGAGAATTTGTGTGCCCGATTTGGGTCACTATATAGGAATGGTAGTTTCTCTAGGGATAGATTGTTCCTGGAAATTGAGAGACTCGTTTCTTGTACATATGCGGTTCCTATAGAGATTTTGGGTTGTTCCCTTTTTAGTTAAAGAGAAAGTTAGTTTCTCGTCTCTCTTTAGTTAGAGAGAAAGTCAGTTTTTCGTTATATGGTGGTGTTGTTGGTAGTGGTTGCCAAAAGTATATGGTGGTGTTGTTGGTAATGGTTGCCAAAAGTATATGGTGTTGTAGGTAATGGTTGCTAGGAGTAAAGAGAAGGAATTGAGAGTGGAATGGTGTTGTCGGTAATGGTTGAGAGTGGGGAATTGAGAGTGGAATGGTGTTGTCGGTAATGGTTGAGAGTGGGGAGTTGAGAGTGCAATGGTATTGTCGGTAATGGTTGAGAGTGGTCTAAAATGGTTTGCTCAACTTGGGCTTTTGTCGAGGTTTAAAGAAGTAACTCTTTGTTCCAAAATCTCATTGGTATAGTGTATCTAGCCCTTCTAGGGTGAACCACGTAAATATTTGTGTTCTTATATATGTGTTTAAGGTTTAGGGTTTAAAGAGGTAACTCTTTGTTCCAAAATCTCATTAGTATAATATATCTAGCCTTTATGGGGTGAACCACATAAATATTTCTGTTTTTTTGTATGTATTTTATGTTTTATTTCTCGTACTTTATTTACCAAAAAATCAACCCATCGATTTAGAACGCTTCCGCCCACAACATTCTTAAGGTATCCATAGAATACCATTTTTTTTTCTAAGTAGGACCGTGTGCATTAATACTTTTTATCTCTTCAAAGGAAAAACCGTGTGCGTTCAATACTTTTTATCTCTTCTAAGGAAAAAAAAACAAAAAACAAATCTGTGACCTTTTTATGAAATAGTTTTTCACGAACTTCTTCCCCATAACCAAGGGGATGTCCAAGTCAAAATTAGGATTAGACATGTATTCCTAGACCCTAAAATAGGGAAAGGGTGGATAATGCTTCAAATAGTAGTTAAACGAATTTTTTTTGGACGATATCACTGACCAATTGGATGTTCCTTTTCAATACGTGTATAGAGAGGCAAATGAAATTGTGGATGAGTTAGGAAAAAGAAAGGGTTCACTTGGGTGAAATGTTAATTGCTGAAGATTTATTTCTTTAAGAATTTTTGTATAATTGTAACACCTCAGAGTAATCAATGAAGTTAGAGTATTCTTGTCAAAAAAATAATTGCAAATTTTTCTTTAACCATCCAGATTTGGGGAGTGCATCCTCAAAACAATCTTCAAATGCCTTGGATTGGGGTCATACACAGTAATGCGTGTAGTAAGCAAATAGTAAACTACACATCACTTAGATTGTCCGTTGTCAAAATGGACGCATGAGATGACATTGAGCCGATTTGTGAGTAGCAGTAGAAAGTTGTATAATCGACTAATTATAGACTACATTTCAATTTCATGAAGGTATAATTTTGTCAAGGAAAATCACAAAATAAAATTTATGATTAAAATGTGAAAAATGGATTGATAGGGCTGCAGCCTTATCAAAATAAGTAAAGCCTCATCTCACAACTCATCAAAAATTGTAATTCAAGCATTGGGAAACCTTGACATGGATCATCTTGACTTGAACATTATGCTTGTAAAGAAAAATTAGGATTCCAACCTCTAAAAATACTGTATATTGTAACAAATTATCTAGACCGTCCATTTCATCCTAAAAATAAGTGTTCACATATCCGCATGCATGATCTACGATATTTTTTTACTTTTAAATTTTATTGTGGTTGTTGGAAATTGATTTTAGAGTCATAGTAGAGATTTCCGTTGTCGAAAGTGTGTTTCGGACAAGGATTTGAGGTGAGGCTTTCTTTTGTTTTCATAAAGCCGAGGCTTTATCGAAATTCCATCCTTAAAATGTTGACAATGTGAAAACTTACCATTGAAGTATCATGGGGATGATTTTGCTTTTGATCCATACGCGGGGACATAGCATGCCCTACACCCTAAAGTCTAAATTCCTTTCCGGGGCTTATCAAGTGTTTTCCATTCAAAATTCAACATGAAAAGTAGACAATGACTTATTAACAACTTGGAAATTTAATTTATAAGGTGGTTGACATTAATGAAACAGTAGAAAGTAGAGCAAAGAGGAGAATTTTCTCTATAAAAAAATTTGGGATATAGTTTAGAAGAGTTATATGAGAATTTCATTGAAAAAAAGGAAAATTAAATTTGGATTCCAAAACATTTATAGATCACTGTTCGAGAAATGGATGCTCTCTCTTAGAATGTTAAGATATTAACTTTTTAAGCACAGATGTTTCAGGTAGATGAATTTTTTCTTTTTCCTAGGTTGGTTTGAGTCTATGGCCAACAATGGACCGGGACTGGATTAGGCAGGTCCTGGCCCCTAGCTCGGTCCATAGCTACAGCTCGAGTCACAACCACCCCGGATTGAGCTGAAGAGGCCTTGGTCCATGCCAGGCTCTAGCCCTGTCAAGGCCAAGTCGGTCCTAATACACTTAATGAAGAAAGTAAAAATAAAGACAAAAATGGGTCAGGTCTATAATAGTCATGGCCTTGGCCTGACTCTCAAGCTATGGTGGCTTGAAACTATGATGGCTTGGTCCTGGTCAGCCCTTAGGTTACATTTTATGGCCCACACCCTAGTTTCTTAAGGCTGTCTATCTTGGTTGTGTCGGGGCTGGCCGTTTGACCTATATTCCGAGTCCTGGCTAAGTTGGGGAGGTTATGGCATTAGAATTTGAGCGAACCAACAACCAAATCAAAGATATGCATTTACCCAAAAAAATAATAATTAAAGATATACTCCATTGAGTATCTAAAATCTTTTCGCGGTAGCAGTGTTTTACAACTCAGATTGGTGGGACAAATCATTCACCCACAAATCCAAATCAGATCGTTTGACGGTGATCTGGATCGAGTCTAGGTCGGTGCTATAGAAAAAATTACAAAAATACATGATAAAATTAAAAATTGAAATATGGGTTTATGGGGTTGGATTTAGAGAGACCTAAAAAAACATTGTATAACCTTAAAAATGAGTAAAAACTATATATAAGGGGTATTTGGGGGAACCAACTGAGGATGCATACTATCCTGGACCCGGTTTGGTCTCGAGTGATTTTCAATCAGATTGGCGATCTGATTAATTTCCAATCAGATTGGCGATCTAATTGATTTCCAATCGGATAAGCATTTAGATTGAAAATCATGGAGTTCTAAGGCATTGACGCGATAGACACTAGATATTGGGCTTCAACTTTCGTTAAGGTAAAGGAGAAACAATACTTTAGGTCAACACCGTCTAATCTTATAATAGGATTTGTTTGACAAAACAGGATTTGAATATTCAAATTTATAAAAATATAAATAAAGCTATTGCGAGATATAAATTCTATGTTATATAAAAATATGTTTTTCTAAATTGCATTTTATATAAAAAGCATAGGGTACATGCAATATGCATCACACGACTCCCTACTTTCGCCCTGAAAGGGCAATATCTTCTGACAGGGACCAAACTACGAATCACAAAATGCAATATCTCTCTCTCTCACTCTCACACCCAAAGTGTAATCTCTATGTAGAACAAAAAATTCAATTTCTCTCTCTAAACCTCCAGGATACCTCAAATGACAAGCTGGTTTCTCTTGCCCCCAAAAACATGGATTTTTTTTTGCATAATTTTTTTTTGCCTCCCACCTATCCTAGTCTTGACGTTATGGTTTCCACTCCCACTCACACCACCTCATTAATACCTTCAACAAACTAAGAGCAAAATATGTAGGGACCATTACCATTACAATTTGGTATCCAATATACTTAATTTTACGAGCAATATACTTAATTTTACGAGCACCAACCCATTACCATTTGGTGTCCAATATACCAAATGTTATAAGCACCAACGCCCCCAGTGGCCTTTTTTTCGCCCCCCTAAGTTGCCATCATGTTTGCAATGAAAACACTGGATAAGGGTGCCTTTATTTCTGTAATCACCAAAGTTGTCCAGCTTTTGCATTACCGGATAGCTCACATTGTTTTAAATTCCTAGTTCTTTGTTGTCCAGTGTTCGAAATACCGAACAACTATCTGATATCCCCAAAACCCAACGAGCCATCTCTTATTGTCATTTCTCTTCTCTCGCTCGCTCTCTTTATCCATCATTTTTTATTTTCTAGTTGGGCCAATCAACAAGAAAATCTCACATGTGTAATGTTATCACGAAAATCTCACAAATGTATAACGATTGTGTATTATTTTGGAGGAAAATATAATTAATAGCCGACTGGGGCTCAAAATCCCAAAACCGCTTTAATGAAAAAATATTTATACATTTTGATAGGGCTTTGCTATTAGAATGAATTAGGAGTATTTTGAAATAAATTTAAAGATTTTTTGTCGAGATTTTAAGTAATGCAAACATTGAACAGTAAAGAGCTAGGAACTTAAAACGTCACGAGCTATCTAGTAATGCGAATGCCAGACAACTTTGGTGATTGCAGAAAGAATAACCTCCAATCTGGTGTTTTTATTAACCTACAGGAGCCAACTTAGAAATAAAAATAAAAATAAAAAGTCTGTAGGGGGAGGGTGCTCGTAATATTGGGTTGGACATTAAATATTAATAACCCCCAACTTTGAAAAAAAAAAAAAATAGTTTATTGGACAGCAAATATTAATAACCCCTCCCCTCCAAATATGGTATGTACCAGTGTTCGCAATATCGAACCGGAACGGTTAACTGGTTTTGGGGCTGGTAGCGGTTTGAACCGGAATCGGACTAACCGGGAGTTAGTAAGACTAACCGGTCAAGTAGATTTTTGTTTAAAAAAATGAGTAAAGAGAATTCCAAAAAAATTAATTTTTTTAAAAAATAGAAAAATCATAT
>NW_006498137.1:543602-573458 GCF_000471905.2 Amborella trichopoda
ATGAAATATGCAACACAATTTATAATTTCACATTAATTCAATTAATGATACAAACTCCAACTAACAATGGCTAGTAGTAATGAGAGTGGCGAGGGCGATCATGATACTGTTATGTTTCACTATCAGGGTTTACAGGGCGAAAAATCTAAGTAAGACTTGGAGGAGTCTGTAATGCCATAGTTATGCCCCTCACCAATCATGAACATTTCCCGTGGTACCCCCTTGGCCAAAGTCTCATAGACTCTCCCAACCTTCATGCTCTCCCCCACCGTGTTCTGTGTTACCCCCACCCTGTTCTGTGTTATGGCTCTCAGCAGCTTCAATACTATCATCATCATGAATAACCAGGTTACGGTGACAGCTACGACTTCGTCTCTCCCTTGTCAAGCAATTTCTACGCATCGATGCCTTGACTTCCTCCCGAGCCAATCTCATTAAATCTTCATGTTCATCAGACACCGCATGATGTTGCGCCCCTTCACATTCCTGGATTATTGGTTTTCGCCAGTTGTTTTCCATTGTCCCATCTGTCTCTTCATCATTCTGTGCCTCATTTTCATCCTATATATAATCGTCATCCATGTCCATTGTCATATCTCCTTCATTGGATGCTGCAATATCCATATCATCATCCATATCGGCAACTGCCCCACTAAGAAAATCTTGATCTAGTAGTGGGGTCCTTAGTGATATCCACTCATCGACGAGATCTTTCTGGAAGATATTATCCAAGTTGATCGCCGTACAACTTGGTGTACGTTCATTCCTTATATGTCTCTCTCTCAATTTCAAATTGTAATGAACGTACACCAAGTTGTACAACGTTTGAGTCTTTAACCTATTCCGCCTCGGGGCGTGTATCCATTGAAATGTACTCCAGTTTATCTCACAGCCCGAGGTAGCATATATTTGACTCAAAATTCTAACTGCAATCTTTTGTAATTGCTTTGTTCGAATTACGTGTATTGTCTACCATTATGCTAACATAGACAGACATAGAAATGATTAACAATAGAAAATAAATTGATTTAAAAAAAAAACCCACAAATAGTATTGTACTAAAATATTGCAACTTTTAACTTAAAACTAACCTAGGTGCAATTTTCTAGCTGCTTTTTTGGCATTGTTGTATGTAAATTCCTCATTTTTTTCCATGTGCATGATAAGCTACAAGTAACAACATGCGTATACAAGATATTAGTACTACATAGAAATGCAATTCATTATTCTAAATTGAAAGTTTATTACAAACACATTTTGATTAAGGTTTACCTGTTGAATACACTCCCTCTGAGTTTCAATATCAGGCTCAAGCCTATAAATGCAGTTTCTTACCCCGTCCATGATATTTGCATCATCTAAAGTGGCATTAGAGTACAAATTTTGTGGATTAAGAAAGAACCATGCGCATAATTTGTTATATTATTAATTACGGTAACTTTACTCGGAGTTGAAAAAGAAATATGAATTGCGATAATGAATCATAAATTATCTGCTGCATGGATATCCCGGTGCAGTTGGTCTCTCCACCTACGATCAACGATCTCCAATATCTCTTTAGACCATATATTATTATCAAATATAGCTTTCCTTGCACGTCTCATTGCATCAAACAGAAACCCCATTGTGAGCTTATCACCAGAGTCACTTAACCTCAACACTAACACTAGAGGTTCAGCTGCAGAAACAACATTGTTACATCGAGCCCAGAACCTCCGATGAAGAAGGGTGGCCGCAACCAGCCTTCCAAGTTAATTCATTGCTACTCTATCAATCTGCTATTCATTAGAGCGTATCATTGACCTCAATCCCACCTTGTTGATCAATAGCTATTGTATTGTAAGGAAAGCTGTAGCGAACCTAGTAGTGGACTCTCCGACAATCTCTCGCATGCAATGCTCCCTCATCAAAGCATGGAGGAGCGTGTGATTGTATATAAACCTTGTAATCAACTCGCTCTTCAAAATACACGTTTTTACCCTCCTCAGCTTCCCTATTTCCTTGAGCATCAAATTAACACGATGGGCAGCACAAGGAGTCCAATAAAGATTGGGTCTTCTCTCCATTAGCAACAAACTTACTTTTCTATAGTTCGCAGCATTATCAGTTACTACTTGGACTACATTTTTAGGCCCAACCTCATCTATAATTTTGTCCAAGTGTACATATATTAGTCTCCCAGTATGTCTCTTTCTTGATAAATCAATGCTAGAGTGATAAACAATGCCCCTAGGGCAACCTATTCCTATGAGACTTGTCATTCCAGCTGTCAGTCATGATTGTCACTCATGTACTTAGCCAACAGACTTTGAACTATACAATATGCTTATCGATATCTTGAACAACAACTTCTAAAGATGACCCTGCAAGTTCCTTCGCAGTTAGACCTCTAACACCCGGCCATGCCTCAGCTATAGAAGTTACCATTTGTAGATAGAAGTTTGAGTTTGCGTAATTAAATGGTAGTGCATTAGCATATCAGAACATGCTAATCATCTTTTGTGCCTTTTCTAATAATACACTTACTGACGAAAATTTTATTTTATTTTGATGATATTGTGGCCTATGGGGATCAAGTCCAGAGGGTTCGCGGGTTATTGTTGGCACATTTATGGGTCCATGTCTTTGAGAAGTAGATGACTGACTATAAGAGAATTGGCTATTAGAGAAACTACGTCTCAATCTATTAGATGTGGATCTAAGCAATGAAGGCCCACACCCTCCCCTACCTGGTACTACATGTTCTTGAGGTTGACGACTACTGGATGCACCATCCCTTCTCTTATACATCTTTTGAGTTTCTATTTGTCTATAATTATGCTCTTGGAGACTGACAATCTTAACTCGTCCCATTTATGCCTCAAATTTTGCTTCTTGGTCATCTTCCTCATTTATTAAACTTTCGTACCCCTTCCCTATCTCCTCTGCATCCCTTTCTCTCTGCAACTTTTTTCTTTTTCCTTCTATAATTAATTTTAACATTTGTTGTTTTACTTCTGCTGTCACTTCTTTACAACCGGTGACATTACCTTTTACCCAAGCAAGATGTTCTTTTAGACGATAAATACCACCACCCATTTTCTTGACACAAAAATTACATCGAACTCTTCTTTTGTCATTTACTTTTGTGCCATACTGCCATGTTACATCTCCCCTCATCATCTTATTATTTTCTTGTAAATTGTCCTGAATATAAAAGTATATTAAAAAATATTTATTTGGAATATCACTCTACCAAGGGGACATTATAAGCATGGCGATATCACAACAAAGATTAATTTACATGTATATGAATCAAGAACAGAATGGGCCAACGGCTCAAGTGGCTCCAAGCTGGTTCAGCGTGTAACCCATTGGAATGTATAATGAGAGTTTGTGTTTATGTAATTCTAAATGAATACAGTAGACATTATGTTGTAAATTATTATAAAATTTAGAATAGATTTATAGGCATGTAAAAATTTCTCCTTTATTTGTCCCTTAAATATAACCGGTATAGTGCACCTCTACGGGGAGCAAATTAACCTATACTCTCTTAGGCCAAAGACCTAATTAGGAGAATTTTTTCAATCTAAATTTTAGAGTCCTCTTCAGAATAGCAAAATGAGTATAGAATTTAAGCTCTCTTAAATCCTTAGATCAAACCATCCAAAAATTGAGCAATCTTTGAATAAACATAGGACTTTTTTTTTTTTTTCAGGCACATATAACGGGTATATTGATATTAATCACTAGGTTAAAGAAGTTTCCACCCCAAATTTTGTGGTCATAAAAGTACCCCAAAGCAAGCTATTACCCAAGAGTGAATCAAAGATGTGCTCTCGCAGGAGCATCGAATTTTTGTTAAAGTTTAAAAAAAAATGAAGGACAAAGAAATAGATAGAGAGAGGGGTCAAAGAAAGAAGAAAGGCCACCGGAGTGCAGTCCATGAGAGAGAGAGAGGTTGAAGAAAGAGCAGATCGAAGAGAGAGAGAGAGAGAGGAGAAGAAATGAAAGAGTCAGAGAGCAGCTTCAGAAAAAATGGTGTAACCCAAAAAAACCAGCAAAATTAGAGACTACTGTGGCGGATTTTCTTGCTAAAAAAATGAACGTTTTCTTGCCCACCTCCTTCTACTACTATGAATAATAATACTAATTATAATTATTCACCATCTCCAAAGAACAATAACAACAATGATCATCAAGAGACTACTGTGGCGGATTTTTCACAAAAAAATTGAAGAACATGAAAAAACCCAATACAAATCACCAAAAACAACATAAACTTGAAGTTTTTCATTCAATATCCATGATTTTATAGACGATTTGTAGGGATAAGTACAATAATTCAGCGATAAGAACAAAAAATCACAGAAAAAAGAATAAAAAAAGCCTGCAAAAGGCAAAATCACGGGTCCTGCTAAAGATAACGATCACTGTTAAAAATAACGGACGTTATCTTAAATGTATCGTTATTTTGTTATATCAGGTGTTTTAACGCCGAATCGGGCCGATTCAGGAAAAACCGACCGGTTTTTGCTAAATACCATCGGTTCTATGTCGAACCGGCCGGTTTTGGACCTCCATTTTTTTTGAGGTGGTACGACGCTAATCGGAGTTGCCACCCTACCGATAGCGATCTAACCGGCCGGTTCCAGTTCTAACCGGCCGGTTTGTCTAATAGTGGGATATGGTTCCTAAATCCGAATAACTGAAAATAAAATATCTGAAAAAGCCTTTTTGGAAACTTCACCACCACGTCTCAAACATGGAAATCTAGTGCGACCAAAAGTCGCCCACGACTCAGTATTCCTTCTTCGTCGTTCCAATCCGTTTTGAGCTATTGCTACAAATGGAAGTTCTCGAGTCACTTTCTCTTCCAATCTGTTTTGAGCTATTGCTACAAATGGAAGTTTTCAAGTCACTTTCTCGTCCAATCCGTTTTGATGTATTGCTACACATGGAAGTTTTCAAGTCACTTTCTCTGCTGAGAGAGACTGAGGGCGATGAGTGGGGAGATGCAAAATTGTTGAATTATTAGGGATTCAAATATTTGCATGTTATTTGGATATTAAAAAATATGATTTGAACCTATGAAGCAAGATATGCAAACTTATATAATATAAATAGAAAATTTTTTATATAAGATATCTACTGGTACAAATAAGGTGCACCTAAAAAATCTATTAGAGAAGGTTATTTTTTATGTTGGAAAGCCCTCAAATTATTCATCTCGACCTTGAGATTCATAACAAGAAAAAAATGGGATTTCTAGTCCTAAAAATAGTTTATCTTCTAACACATTATCTAGACCGTCTACTTTCAAAATTTCCGACTATTTATAAATCTGCGTGATCGCCATCATTTCTAAACTTTAAATTTCATTATTGGGGGAAACAATAGATTCTAATTCCAAGCTTTGAGGCACCGAAATTATATTTTCAGTATAGTTTTGAGGTACACCTTCAATAATATAAGGGACACTTTATACAAACCTTACTCGTATAAATTATACAAAATTTATCTTAAAATATTAAAGTTGACACTTTATACAAACCTCACCCGTATAAATTATACAAAAGTTTTCTAGAAATATTAAGATGCTGGGTGCTATCAAACACACGGATTGCATATTCCCGGCGGTCCATACACCACTCCAACAAACACTTATCCTAAAATGTGAGGCCTTGCCAAAAACATATGGGCAAGCTTGACGAACCTCAAACAGCCGACCTCTTCTGTCGTTTGGTTCCATCATTCATGCACCGTCCCATATTAGGGAAAGGAGGGGTATGGTCAATGCAAAATATTCGCCAAACAAAAATAAACTAGAAGAATGAAAACAAAACACAATTATTGCCTTCGATTCTATGATAGCAATCCATTTAAATTTTAATGCATTTTTTTTTTTGAAAATATATACAATGACAATATGTAACTTATATAAAGAAGTCACAATGATCATTAACGGTTACCTTTGAAATTAGGTGATTGATGATGTGTCATTGTTTAAGCACAAAGCCCAAAACAAAGTTTTTTGAATATTGTGGCATACTTTTATATATTGGATTTCACTTCTAATGGTTAAAAACGGTTGTGACCTCCTTATACTAAAAATATATGATCTTATAATATATAATCCTATATTTTTTTCATAGTATATAATGATAATCATTTTAAATCAACCATACTATATAAAATTATATATTTATTTTTATAGTTAGTGATGAAATTTAAAACTCTCCAAATAGAACAGAGTAAGCAAATTAGTTGGAAAAATTTTAAACGTTAGAATGATTTTTTCCATTGGGTTTTTGAAGTTTGTTACAATTGCCTTGTATAAATATTTTCCTTCTTAAATAAGATATATTAATTAAGGTTCTTTTGAGCTTTAAACGAAAAGGCTACTTATCGTAGTAGAGTTATAAAAGGGTAATAATAAACTTGTTATTTTTCACCTTTAAAAATTTTCTCTTTTTTTAAAAAAAATCAATTATTATGAATTTCATTCACACATGAACGATTACAAAGATGTTCAAGAAGAAAAATATATAACCACCAACAAAAGTTGGTGCACATCACTCTTTGCTAAAGCATCAGCTTTCATATTAGCCTCCATAAAACAATGAGATAACTCAAAGAACTACTATTTAAAATGAAAAAGATTTCATAAAAAATGATGCATAATCTCCAATGTGGCTTCATCTCTCCTTTTACCCAAGCAATGACATTGCTCGAGTCACCTTCAAACATCTTTTGGCCCTCAAGATTCTTTATAATCTTTAAACCTTCCAAAAGAGCTCTTGCATCGGCTTCGTACACTGTGATATGTCCACTGGGCCAGGGTTTCCAATCTAGCTTCCATCAAAGTTGAGTTTTAAGCAGTTTTTATGAGGAGGCATCCAAATAGCATTTCGAACCTGTCTGCCATTATTAAACTTAGCAATTTCATATGGGTTCTAAAAAATCTGTGACTTTGGGATAAACTTACAATCCTTATTTATTGAAAACTATTAAGTTGTTGTTGCTAAGGTGTTGGACTTCAAAACTTCAATATCACATTGTATCCCTTCAAAGGTTCTTCTATTTCTCTCTCTACATATATTTTAAATAGTGCTCACCCATAAAGCTCTCCATAGCATAGTGCAAATTTTCGGCAAACCTTGGTTCATCCATTGAGAGAAGATCAACTCTGGGCTTTGTGGGACCATAATATTTAGATTCAACAACTTTGTATATCAGGCAAGCTTTCTATGCTTGCCCTACAGCATAGAAGTTATGTCCTCCCCCTTATGTAAGCGTCCATTCTGAATGGAGGGCTAAGATTGGCCTAATCACAATGTCTCGTCTGTACACTATTTTATTTTTAATTTTTTCTATAAACTATTTTGACACCAAATTTTTTCCTTCCATTTATCTATTAAACTCGCACTAGAAAAAAATATAAAAAAATATTTTCAATAAAATAAAATAACCAAAATACCCCGGAAAGTTTCAAGGGGTATTTTGGTCATTATATTTTATCGAAAAATTATTTTTAATATTTTTTATAGGTGCGCCCCAATGAGAAGATATCACATACCCAATTTCATATTCGTACAATTTGTATAAAAACAAACTAAAAATAAAATACTTTGAAACATCGAATCTAAGATCAAATGGTGAGTGGTTCTCTTGATCAAAATTGGACAGCTGGATGGTAGGGGGAGGATAAAACTTCTATGATGTAGGGGAAGTATAGAAATATTTCCTTTCTATACCAAAGGATACTGTAAAAGAATATGGTCCACACTTTCATTATCCCTCAAATAAAGCCTATAAACATTAATAATTATGAAAGATCTCTTACGAAGGTTATCCACAGTAGGTGACTTTTATTGAAAAGCTACCCACAAAAATAACTGAAGCTTTAGTGGCACCAGTAAATTCGATATTCTTGCTAAACTATGAGCAGTCGCTCTGTGAGTCTCCTTATATAACAATCGATAGACAGATTTAACTAAAAAATCCATCGAAGATGTGAGTTCCTACACCAATCGATCATCTTTATTAGGAACATAGAAAAAGTTATGCAACAGATTCATAAGAAATTGGAACTTATTGAAAAAGTTATGCAACAGATTCATAAGAAATTGGAACTCATTAAAAAAAGAGTATGAGACCCTCTTGTACCTGCAAACAATATTCCAAGAAGAGCTAGTAAAATCAGCCCCTCTGAGATCTTTCACTGAGGCCAAAGGTTTGTCGACTTTGGAGACGACCTCAAGGAAATAATATCCAAGGGCAAGGTCTCCCAACCACTTATCAAATCAGAACAAAGTTTGATCTCCCTTTCTAGCTATTTTGCGACAATGACTAAGATATAGTGATTGACACACGTCAATTAATTTACAAAAACTTGAAAAACCAGCCTTAGATCTTGGACTTTTAGTTAAGCCAGTCAACACATCTACTCCATAATTTTCTTTTAACTTTCTTTTAACATCTCTCCCCATATACCTTCCTGCTGGTTTTAGAAGCACCGCCACCACTTAGTCAATAGGCTAGTGTTCATAAATTTGAGCTTTTTAACATCTAGATCAAAATGAGTAAAATTTTCTCTCTATCTTTCTCTCTCTTCCCTTGATCAAAAAATTTTCTTCACGCTTGAAATCAGTGTAGGAAAGTATGACTTGGTCCTAGAACCCGGCATTGGGCTGAGCCGAGTCTGAGTAACTCAGTCCAAGTTCGGCAAGTCCTCGCTAGGGCAAAATATGTTTCAAAAAAAAAAAAAACTAAAAAATAATGAAAACATGAGTAAAATTTAAAAAAAACACACACATTTCAATGAGGTTAAAAAAATAGTTAAAAATGGATTTTAAAAATTAATTTGTGATAAGGGGTATTTTAAGGATTATCCAAAAAGAAGAAAAAAAATTTAAAAATAAGTATTAAAGGCTAAAACACTTACCAATCTTTGCCACAAACATAAAAATATATAAAAACATATTACAAATAGATTTTTTAATTTTTATAATTAATTAATTAATTATTATTATTAGTAATATTTAAGATTATGAACTTGACCACCAAACTTATGACATTGGGTTCGTCAGAGTGGCGAGCCCAAATTACTTGCACGAGTCCGAGTTAGCTTGCCGGAGTAGTCATACAGAAATTCGAAAACAAAAACAAGCTAGAAAGCAAGTTGCTTTATATTTACAGACTAGATTCATTCCCCTCTCTCTCTCTCTCTCTCGTACCAAGAGACTCACGATAAGCAGGCGTTGCCATCACCAAGTTATTCTGCTATGTAGAGGTAGCAGCCCATGCAAAGTTCCGGGGCATGGGCTTCTCTCAGGGAACACAACTTAAGGTAAAGGAATACTTATTCTAAGTAAGGAGTAAGTCTAGCAAACTAGCTCTTGGACTCAGTCCTGTCTGAGTCGAGTAACTCGAACGAGTCCGAGTGGACTCACCCAAGTAGTGTAGAAGCCAAAAACCTATTCAAAAGAAAAAGAAAAACATTGCAACAAATATAAAATCACACTAAACTAAAAACAACATAAAAAGTCCAACTAAGATTGAAACAAAACATGAATTAATAAAAAATTGATTTATAATAGGTGGCATTTCAAAGAAATCGGTAAAAAGAGAAAAATATAAAAATAAGGTATAGACAAGAAAAACTTATAAATCAACATAAAAAAAATGCATATTACGTATAAAATAGTTGTAGATCAACTTTATAATATCATATAATTTATATGATTATGTTTTTTTTTTTTGTGCTGCCCGAAGTTTTACCAGAGTAATTGGCTTGGTAAGGGGGCCGAGGCAAAGAGTCTTCTCCAAAGTCTCATTATAAATTCATGCGATTGATCAGAAATAGAGATCTTACTCAATATTAGAGGTTTTCTCCTAATATCGATCGTGCGCCTAAGAATGCCTCTATGGCTTAGCTGCTGGTCCAAAATCTATCTTAGATCGGCTTGAATTATCGGAAGTCTAATATAATGCATCTTAGGCATATTTTCAATGTTCGGCCTTTTGGATGTTGGATTTGGTGCTATCCAAAATCATCGACATGATTAAATCTTTTATGTGGGATTGATAAGTTTTTTAACGGAAATAGAAATCCAAAAAGATTGTGACCTTTGGATATATTTCTTCGATATATGTAAGATTTATAAAAAGTTTCCTATTTAGCATGTATTCGTATTTATATATATGGGATGAAAGTGCACAGAATTTGTGTGTCTTATTTGGGTCACTGAGAATGATGGTTCCTCTAGAGAGGGGCACGACCTCCTTTGCATAAGATACAATTTCCTCTTATATACTAATGCAGCTCTGATACCAATTGATATAAAAAAATAAAACCAGAAAAAAATAAAAATAAATGATTGAGAAAATAGATCCTCTATCAAAGTCTGCAATGGAATTCACTCTAAGGTTGATAGAATATACCCTCTCTCAAAGTCTCAAAGGAAATTCTTGAGAGAATATACCCTCTCTCAATGTCTGTAAGGGAATTCATCTCAAGGTTGAGAGAATATACCATCTCTCAAGGTCTGAGAGGGAATCCACCCAAAAATCTCTTCTCGAAACCAAATTTTATTAACTCATCCACCTCCTTTTTAGCCAAAGCCTAAAAATTACTTTTTATTTAACCTTATCCTTTTATATTCTTAAACTAGCTCCTCTAATTTAACCTTATCTATTTATACTCCTAAACTAATCCAATCCAATTGATAACTAATTAACCCAAATCCATAAATATCAGCTCACATACAAACTCAATGCACACAAATATCCTTGCACACCTACTCTCTTATTCCTGAAGAGATAAACGAAAGAATAATAACCCTACTATTATTTGCATCATTCTCTTTGGGTTGGGAGAAGCTCGACCTCGAGCTCAAAAGTTGGTGATGAAGTTCTACCATGAGCCTCGATACTTTTTCTTCAAGACTGATGCCTGCAACTGTGTTCCAAGCGTAATTGTTGAATACGAGCTTGGACTGATTATTCCTAACCAGGAATGGGTACAACTCTAAAAAAACACCAAGTTCAATCGATGAACACGCTTGACCATGAAATTTTGGAAGATCGATTTTATTGTCAAAATTTTGTGGTCGTTCTATAGGACGTGGCGGATCTGGCTTCTCTAAAGAACACGACGGATCTGGCTTGTAAATTTCTTCAATATACTTGAAATCAACACCCTGGATTTATCGTGGAATTACTGGTGCAAGATGAATGTCGTTGTGAGTACGTTCTTCACGAGGAAGATTATTCTCTAACCGTTGCAACCTCTGATTCATATCTTGATTCATCATACGTACTTCAGTTCAAAAATCCTCTAGGGCTTGAGTAAAATTTTCTACCCAACTATAATCCATAGCAGGAGTAGGATTAGGATTAGCTTGATTGCTTAGATCTAACTTGCTACCTTGATTGCTTAAATCTAACTTGCTCTCAGGGTCTAACTTGATCCAGATCTGACTTGCTCTGATCTGACTTGCTCTCGGGATCTGACTTGCTTTGATACCAATTAATGCGGCTCTGATACCAATTGATGTAAAAATATAAAACCAGAAAAAAATAAAAAATAAAATGTTGCGAAAATATATCCTCTCTCAAGGTCTGCAAGGGAATTCACCTCAAGGTTGAGAGAATATACCCTCTCTCAAGGTCTGCAAGGGAATCCACCAAAAAAATCTATTCACGAGACCAAATTTTATTAACTCATCCACCTCCCTTTTATCCAAGGCCTAAAAACTATTTTTTATTTAACCTTATCTTTTTACATTCTTAAACTAGCACCCCTAATTTAACCTTATCTATTTATACTCCTAAACTAACCTAATCTAATTGATAACTAATTAACCCAAATCCATAAATATCAACTCACATACAAACTCAATGCCCACAAATATCCCTGCTGACCTCCTCACCTATTTTTGAAGAGATAAACTAAAGAATAATAAAAAATTAAAATAACCCGAATATTATTTGCATCAAATACGGAGAGAAACATTGCAATTTCTTTTCAAAGAAGAAAACTTCCTATGGAGAGCAACATTGCAATTTCTATATGGAGAGAACTATTGTGATGATATCTCTTTTAGACATGCTTGTAGAGAAGCGGTTGCAGTAGAGATTTTGGATTGTTTCCCTTTCCATAGAGATTTTTGGTTGTTTTTCTTTTAGTTAGAGAGAAAGTCAGGTTCTTGTTTGCTCTAGCAATTTTGGGTTGTTTCTTTTTCATAGAGATTTTGAGCTGTTTCCCTTTTAGTTAGAGAGAAAGTTAGTTTCTCGTTTGCTTTTGCGACTCTGTCTGGTGTTGTAATTGTTGCCGGAAGTAAAGAGAATCTGGTGTTGTAATTATTGCCAAAAGTAAAAAAAAAGAAGGGAGAGTGATTTAAAAAGGTTTGCTCCGTGCCAATGGATGTAGCCTTTTTGGGTAAACCACGTAAATCGGTGTTCTTGTGTATGTGTGTTGTTCTTGTGTATGAATGTTTCACGTTTTATTTCTGGTACTTTATTTATAAAAAATTAACCCATTGGGTTTAAAGCTTCCGCGCACAACAGTGGAGCTGGTTCGACCACATTCTTTAGATGGTGGAGGTCAAGGGCTATATAAACCTGCTGCCAAGCTCCGTTTATCATACAGGTTTCTTTAGGTGGTAGAAGTCTAGGTCTATATAGACCTGTTGCCAAGCTCCGTTTATCATACAGGTTGACCGTCTGGTCTTCAAATCAAGGTCTTCCAAACTATACAGAATTTTCTCATGAAGCTTCAAGACAATTTCTCTCACTCAATGCTTCATCATCCAAGAGAAGATTGTTCCTTGAGTTTGGATTTCAGAAAGTGATTTGAGTTGTATTGGACACATTTTTAGCAGATTGCAGTTTGACAAATGGTATATAATTCAAATTGAGATATCTACCAACTCTTGATAAGTTTTCTTATGAAATTTTATGGAGACATTCATCATGGAGTGCTATACAATTCTAGCAAACCTCTGGGCTCAATAAATCTGTGATTTGGAAGTGATCTAAGAAGTAAGCTCATTTGCTATAACAAACTGATGAAATTGTGTGGGGTGAGTTTGAAATCCATATCCGTCTCTTCTTTGATCCATTTGGTCCAAGATTGAGCTTAGAGTGCTATATCAACATAAAAATATCAGCACAAAATATTTCACTGTTTGGGAGAAATTTAATGGAAGGCTGATGATGCTCATATAATTGTCTGCTTGGCGGCACGTCTTCATAGATAATTAATCATCTGAAATTTTCTAGTGGATAAGCCTGATATTTTGAGTATGAATGTGTCTAAGCCTACCTTATTCTCATCCTCTCACTTTTTCATGAGAGAGAGGAGTCCAAGCAACTTGGTAATGGGTATTTAGCACATCTAAATCATCATTTTCTCACTAAATGATCTATATAAGCAGATATTACTGCTAAGAGTGGAAAGAGATATTGAGGAGAGTTTATGGGCCCTGGGGAAGGTGGAGTGCTGATCATATCACTCTTTACAGCTCTAGAAACCTTGAGAACCATTTTTAGAGGGAAATACATGGGACTCGATTCAAGATTGAAAAAAACAGGACGGTTTTCCGAGATCTTTAATAGCTCTGAACCCAAATCAAGGTTATTCAACCTTTCATATTCGAGGTTGATATAAATGAAGTAAGCGACCAAAAGGTTCCTTTAGCTCCTCCCTACCCATTGATCTAAACAAAAGCTCCTGGTTATATGCAGCCTTGAGGAAATTCGGTCCTGTTTTGTGTTTGTTTCTCTCCAGTTGAATAATATTTGTTGGAGTCGTATCTCTCTTTCACACAAACACATTTGGTGCAAATAAGAGCATCTGTACGATTTGTTCCTACAGATATAATCATATAACTAATCCTACTCCTTTCCTATTTCTTTCTTTTTGTTAGTAAACCGATGCTGGGGCAAGTCCATATGCGGTGTTCTTCTTTTACATCTTTGTTTCTTTTTAGCATCCTTACTTTTGCATGTCTATTTTTTGATCTTTCCAAACAATTCTTTCATGAAAATTATTGTTGTTAGGCACTAGAGATTCTCTCTAAAAAATTATGCTATTTTCAAAGACTTAAAACATGTCAGCACACAACATTGTGATGCAAAGGCCCATCCTTTCAATTTGTTCCTCTTACCATCTTAACTTGGCCACAATTACGCATTTTTGTCAATAATATACTTCTTTCAATCGCATTAAATTGCGTCTTTAATTCTTTTGCATAGAAAATATTACATATTTATGGAGTAAAATATGTATTTTCTTCAATCACTGTAGGAGGGGATCATGCTTAATACAATTTTTTGTGCATGAAACTCATGATTAAAGACTGTAAAGCAGAGCTTTATATAATTAAAATGTTTGGGTCGCAAATTTGTTAAGAAACGAACGGAAGTCGACCCCAAACTCAAGCACAATCAC
Organism: Amborella trichopoda; assembly: GCF_000471905.2. The sequence continues at coordinate 558,043 of NW_006498137.1, forward strand.
ATGCATTGCTCTTAGAGTCAATTCAGCCCATGAAACTAGTTTGTTTATCAAACACACGAAAACCATGTTCATTGTATTTTGCTCTTCTGGACTCAAACTTCCGAAGGTTGGTATGAAAAACCACTAAATTGTAACATATATGCCAATTTTTTATTAATTAAAAATTTTATAATCCTAAAAAAGCTAAGTAAACCGTATCCACAGATTTGGCAAAATCTTTAATTTGATCAATAGAGGCTATTAGATAAAGAAAACGTTTATATAAGAGTGAGGCCCCTAAACAATCAAATTAGGGTGTGCTTCAAAAATTCACTACAAGAGGTTGTTTCGATACTAAAAAATAATCCACAAAGCGATCATCTCGACCTCAACTTGTATGGACATGACAAAAAATTGATTTCCAGTCTTGGAAATAATGCATCTTGTAATGCAATTTCTGGACCGTCAATTCTCAAGATTTTTATAGATCTGCACTATTTTTGAAGCTTTAAATTTTATAGTTAAATATAAAAATAAATTTTCAGACCATCACAAAGATTTCCAGTGCTGAAACAACATCGTTCGAAACTATTTGAAGGCGCGCCGAACTTTGATTGTTTGGGGCCTCAGCCTTATGGAAACAACACCCATTAGAAAATATATCTCTTTTTTGAAAATTTAAATCTTCCATTTGAACAATAGATGGGAAAAGGTGGTTGCCTAGAGAGAGGTCATGTGGCTCCTATGGGCCTAATCTTGAGTCAGGAACCACTAGCCATTGTTTCTTTCTTGTGAAAAGAGGTGCAGTGCTTTTAGGAAGAGAAAAAGGAAATAAAAGATGCAGCTTGCCAACATGGAGGAAGATTCTTGCTTTGTGCCAAAAGAAAGATGCAGCTTTGCTTTCATCCTTTTATAAAGGTTGGAATTCTAACTTTGAGTGTCTTCTTTTTCTCTGTTAGTTACACACTGTTAGTTGAACATGGGGATGCATATTAAAAGAATCTGATTGTAGGGGGTTCAAAAAAATATTTTTATGCCAATAGTGGAACCCTTGTGGGATTTCCAGCAAATGCCTGCTTCACATTATATATGTACAAGCCATTTGGACCATTCATTGGCTTCCAAAGAGCAGGCATTAAAAAAATGGATCGGCGACACCGAATACTCTCGCAATACGATTTTAGATCGGTTTGGCAGATCGGCGATCTTGTCTACTAAACCGGTCATTAAAAATTTTAAATAGTTAGAAAAATAAAAAATAAAAATGGGGGACCGGTTAGAACCGGCCATGTCATTGGGGCAACAGACCGGTTCTTGATATTTCGTGGGAACCAGTTTGTCCCTGATAATTCCCGATCCGAATTGGAATCTTTGTTAAACCTTGTTAGCAATAAAAAATTTAAATAGATACGAAATCCAAACACTAACCTAGTGAACAAACTCAATATTAAGCCCTACAACTAGCATAAGTATACACAACAATAATGCTGGAGGCTCCACTACTAGTTGTGAAAGATGGAGGGTGGAGATTGAGTGACGTTCTCAATGATGGACACTCTCGAGGAGGCTTATGGCACGTTTGGCTCGCATGAAAATGTTTTTTAAAAACTATTTTTACATGAAAAAATACTCTCATGTGGTCAAGTGCAATATTCCTACACTTACCACATGGGAGAATTATTTTATGTGAAAATATTTTTAAAAAAATATTTTCTAGATAATATTTTCATGCACACCAAATGTGCCATTAAATCTTTTTTGTTATTCACTTGAAACGAATAGCAGATGACCATGAGGTGTACCAGATAACTTACATGCCTCTAAACCATACTTAGCAAGCCGAAGGATAATAAAATACCGGCAAACCATAATATCGGCAACAAACCGATTTTATTTTAAAAAGTCGGAGAAAAAATCGGGTCTAAAAAACAGATTGCCAAAAAATAAGATAAGTTATAGAAACATGAATATTTTGGATTTGGTTAAAAAAAATTAGTGAAAAAATCGGATATTTAATGATGATAAAGTATTGGATTATGATTTGCTGCTATTGTATAGATATGCTATAGCCACGAAACAATAATTTTAGAGCCTTGCTAGTGTCTTTAGAATAATACTTAACAATTTTTTGCTGAAACTTTAAATAAATCCAGCAACAATGCTTACTTTATTGTCATATCACAAAACATATCGCAGATCTATAGCGAGCACAAAATGAAACAACAACAATAATTCTAAACACAAGAACTAATTAGTAAATAACAATAAATGTGAATTAAGGTATAGGATTATTTCTCAAAAACAAAAAAAAAAAACACAGAAAGCACCCTTAATATAGGATTGGAGCTAATTTAAAAAAACGTAAAGACCCAAATATATAAAATAGTGGTTCATCCAAAATGCTATGTTATATACACCAATAAAATACAAAAACAAAAAATAAAAAATAAAATTAATCAAACTTCTTTATGCATAAAAAAAACCAAAATGCTCAAGAAAATTTTAATCTCGCACTAAATTGCTACCTAAATCTTTAGTATCATTGAATCTCGCTCTTGCTCTTTACAAGGATGCTATGGGTTTAAATAAAAAAAAAAGTAGAATTTTCATTAGGTTGCTCTTCTTCTAATTTTACCTATTATTTTAAGATATATGATTGTTTTATTTTTTTTTTGAGAAATATATTTCTTATATTTTTTGTCCACTTTTTTTAAGATAAGTCATTGGTGAAATTTTTGATGGAATTTTTTATTAAATCAAGAATCTTAATTTACTCCCATTATTAATGTATTTATCTTTAAATCAAAATTCAATAATATTAAGTTAATGAAGAAATAAAAGTTATAGGGAAGAAGTTTTTTTGAAAAAAGATAAAATACGGGTTTAAATCGGTTCCATTAAAAAGTCATGATTTTTTAAAAAATCGGAATTTTAAACGAATTTAAAACAATCGAATTTTTTTTTAAAAAATCATGTTTTAATCAGGGACTTGCTAACTATGCTCTAAACCATGCCATGGCTTTCACTGTACTTTGAATTTGATTTTATCTCTTGGCAATGCCTCAGATATGAGACGCTGACCAAGACTAACATGCTTAAAGGGCGCAATGGGCTGGGTGGCTACTCCCGCCCAGGTTGGCCCAGCCCTAAAACTAGGGCCTTGGCCACTGAAATGTGGCCTGAAGGCCGGGCCCTAGGGCTAATTGGCCAGCACAAGATCGATTTTTTCCTTAATTTTTTCTCTATTTTCCTTGTAAGTGTTTTAGGCCTAGCCTGGCATGGGCCAAGGCCGCCTTGACATATCGGATCCAAGCTGATACTGCATTTCCTGCTGTCGCATATGTTCATCAATCCTTTTTTAGTCCAACACTTTTATGTGATGGTTGTTGAGCACTCTTTGTAATTTGGTATTTTAGATAGGGGTGGGCTCAATTGCAGGACCCATCAGGTTGATTACTGGGCCAATTAGGTCAGTTTGGGTCCATTTGTGTTGGACTCACCCTGGGTTGGGTCTAGGTCTGGTTTAGCCTAGACCATCCTAGATTAAGTCTAGTTCGGGTAGGGTTCAACATGACATAAGAATCTGATTCAATCCAATGTCCAATTAACCTGGACCAAACTCGGCCTGGGTCTCACCTGTATTGGGTTAGATCGATCCATGAAAACATATTTGTTTAAAAAAATCTTCGATTTTTTTGAAATCAGTAAAGAACTTTGAGATTTTCAAAAGATCTTAAAAAAAATGACCTTTTGCAATGGAAACGATATAAATCCGCCTTTTATCATTTTTCAAAAAACTTATAAAAAAAACTTCTTCTCTATAATTCTATCTTTTCATTTGCTTAATATCTTTGAATTTTTGTTTAGAGATAAAAATATTAAAAGTGCAAGTAAGTTAATAATATTGATGTAACAAAAAATTTCATAAAATATTGTTCTTAATATGTGCCTAAAAAAAAGTGTATCATATTATTAAAAAAGTAATCCATCAAAACTACCATATATCAACAATAGTTAGAGCTAGAGGAAGAATTAACTCAATGAATTTTTTAATTTTTTTTCCCTCTAAATAAAGAGCATTATTATAAATAACCAGAGAGAGATTACGTGACAACTAAAGATTTAGGCAACTAGGAATTTAGGGTGAACTTCAATTGGATTTACTTATGTATTGTGTTGCTTTCTTTCTGCATATAGAATTTTTATTAATTGTACCCGTTTACTTTTTATTTTATTTTATTGTATACAACATAGCAATTTGGATAGACCACAATTTTATATTAGCTTTGGTTAGGCTAAACCACTTGTGATGTAGATCCTTAAACTGCTCAATATTTTTAGACATTTAGATACCTTTATCCGTATAGTAACTTTTTGTTTAAGGGTATTTTAAGTAAGGGTGTGGTTTGTATAGAGCCTAGGCTCTAAACAATCAAATTAAAGCCTACCTTCAAATAGTGTCGAAAAATATAGTTTTAATATTGGAAATCTTTCTAATATCCTTAAAATATATTTTCATCTTTATTTACAAAGTTTAAAGTTTCAAAAATAGTGTAGATCCAACATGTCTAGGAAAACTTGGAAATCTTGAAGATTGACGGTGCAAAAATACATTATAAAATACACTATTTCCAAAACTTGAAATCTATTTTTTTCTCATGTCCATTCATCTTGATGTCGAGATGATAAATTTGATGATATTTGGATATCAAAACAACCTTTTCTAGTGAAATTTTTTATGTAGGATCTAATTTGATTGTTTAGAGCCTCAGCTCTATATAAACTTTTCCCTTCAAGTAAATAGTCAAGGGTAAACTAGAAATTATTAAATAGTGGATAATGACATCATCCATATGGTGTGTGACATCACCCACAACATACATTAATTTTTTTTAACTACTAATGGAATGCCACTATTTTTTTTATAAAAATATTCATTCTACCTTTCTAAATTACAAAAAATGCTCATACTTGAAAAATTTTGTATGACAATTTAAGGTTAATTTAGTATCAAAAAATGTTGAGCACTCAAAAGGTCTACACCACCAAGTGGGTTTTTATGTTCTAGTTAAGTGCAACCATATATTTAAGTTTTTTTTTCTTCTTAGATCTATACTATTTTTAAAGTTTTAATTTCTATAATTAGAGACAAAAATATATTTTAACTGCAAATATTATAATTGGGTGTGGTTTGTATAAAGTGAGACTCTAAACAGTCAAAGTAAAATGCACCTTCGAATAGTGTCAGAAACATATAGTTTCATTACTGGAAATCTTTGTGATGGTAGGAACATTTATTTTCATATCTAATTATAAAATCTAAAGCTTAAAAAATAGTGCAAATCGAGAAGATCTACGAACACTTGAAAATCTTGAAAATCAATGGTCTAAAATGGATTACAAGATGCACTATTTCCAAAATTTGAAATTCATTTTTTATCATGTCCATGAATCTTGAGGTCGAGATGATCAATTTGAGGATTTTTAAGTATCGTAACAACCTCTTCTAGAGAAGTTTTTGAGGTGCGCCTTTATTTGATTGTTTTGAGCCCCACGCTAATATAAACTTTCTTTATACAAGTCGTCGCCTCATTGGAAAAATGGTCCCACGAACTACACTTATTGGACAAGGTTTCTATGAGTCTTAGGACTCACATGTAGATATGCGGTCCCACTTTTTCATCTATTTTTTAGATAGAATTTGGACTTTTTTTTTTCCTTTAAATATGTATAGTCTCTAAAGATCATTACTATGTAAAAAAAAAAAAATACAAACAAAAATTTAAAAGCAAAAAGCATAATTATTTGAAAGAACCGTTAGATTTTATTTATTTAGGAGGAACCACAACTTTACATCCATTTTAGAGATGGTTGTTGTTTCTATAGGGTTGAAACCTTCGACAATCCAATTAAGGCGCACCTCTAAATTTTACTATAGCATGCAATTTTGTTGTAAAAAATTCATAGGATTATCTAAAAATCTATTTTCATATCTAATTATAAAATTTTAAACTCAAAAAATGATTAAAATTAAGTAGATCTATAAACATACAAAAATCTTGAAAATGGACGGTTTAGATAATGTGTTGCAAGATGTATTATTTCTATAACTCAATTTTTTTTTTCTTCATATTCATACATCTCGATGTTCGGATGATCAATTGAAATATTTTTCAACATTAAAACAACCTTTTCCGATAGATTTTTAAGATGCATTTGTAATTCTACATTTTAACCTTGCAACCTCATATAAACGTTTTCCTAAATGTTTGATACATTGGGGACACAAATGTAGAAATGAGTCCCCTAACTCATAGACTACGTTTTCGATACTAGATACTATGTGTTTTGTGGCTTGACTCTCACATGGGTGGGGTCCACATTTGCTTGAAAGCCCATATCCTCCCATGTGATACTTTGACGACCATTTCATCCAAACCCAACTACGATGGTTCATTGAATCATTTGTTTGTTTCCATTATTATCATGAGGGAAATTAGTTTTTGACATAAACAAATGATTCTGCACACCAGTATTTGGAATCTCCAATCTCCAAGCAAATTGTGAATTCCAATGACTCACGGAACTTCGTGAGGCTCAGTGTTTGAAAAACCGTCCGGGTCAACTCGGACACGGTCAAGTTACTTGGGCTCAGGCAATGGCCGAGCCGAAATTGTCCCAGTAGGAGGTCCTACTCGGAGATCTTAAAAGAATTTAAACAATAAGAAATCAATTTGTAACAAATTTTTTTAAAATATTTTCTATCATTTTAGAGAAGATTGAAATTATTTTAGCATTGAATACTTAATTTTAGTTTTTCAAATTTATTTTTGAAATTTTCAAAAATTCCCATGTTCACAAAAGGATTTTTCAAAATCTATTTTTTTGCTAGTTTTTTAATCATATTAAGATGTGTTTTGTTTAATTTTATTTTAAATACATTTTTCCTAATATTTTGGATTTTTTTAATTTTTTAACATCTTTTGGTTGCCGATGCTACTCGAGCCAAGTTTTTTTTTTTTTTGCGACAATGTTACTACGATTTCATTAATTTATAATAGAGCACATTACAAAATCACAACAATTATTAAAAATCTAAAGACTCCGAAATAATCAAACCACCCAATTGAACACCTCGCTTTGCTAAGTCTGCGGTCTCATTAGCCTCAGCCGAGTTATTCGAAGTGGGGCCATATATTCGGCTCGAGCATGGTCCGAGTACTAGGCCCAAGTCGTGATTTTAACCCGGTGAGGCTTCAAATATTTAAACGAGAATCGAGGTCTGCAACCATTCATACCACATTGCTTCTGGACTAAAAAGTTCTAGACTACAATGTAGCGAAATCAACTAGAAAATTTGTTTAAATGGACTATACTAAAATACATCGTTTTCGTTAATGAAATTCACCCCTATGACTCTGAGTACAGTTTCCAACTTGACGATTTCTTATTCAATATTTACCGGTGTTTTTATACTGGGCTTAGGCCTCGGTCTGGGCCCGGGCCTGACTCAAGTAACTCGACCGAGTAGTGTACAACACAAATATGGTTAATAAACAAAATGTAAAAAGTGAAATGAAAAATATAATTTTTAGAAGGTCATCAAAGTTTAAAAAAGTACATAAAAAATGGATTGTCAACAAATTTGATTTATTCTTTGAAATATTGAGAGAATTTAAAAAAAAAAAATAGAGCAATTTGATCATAAATGATCAAAAAGTACACTACTATTCAATTAAGGGTGTGGTTTGTATAGAGTATAGAGCCAAGGCTCTAAACAATTAAAGTAAAGCACACCTTGAAATAGTGTTGAGAAATGTAGCTTCAATAATGAAAATCTTTGTGAGAGCTTTAATATATATATATTTTCACTTTTAATTATAAAATTTAAAGCTTCAAAAACTTGAAAATTTTGAAACTTGACTGTCCAAAAATATATTGCAAGATGCACTATTTCCAAAACTTAAAATCAAATTTTTTCAAATGAACATTTTGAAGTGGGTTCTAATTCGATTGTTTAGAGCCTGGGTACTATATAAACATCTTCTTTCATTTAATCAAGACTTTTAATAAAAAATTAAACCTTTTTAATCGTTTTAAACTAGGGCTGGTTTGGTCCTCGGAGCTAGCATCAGCCATAGGCCGACCCGGAATTGGCTGAATCCTAAACCCTCACTATTTACACACCGTTGGTCTAAGGCATATGCTGCATTGGCAGGGGATCTATCGTATCTGTGCCTCGATGAAAATTGGAAACCTTTGAACTTTAGGGCCATTAAAGAAGATTTTAGATGAACTATTTTCTCGGGGGTAAGGCTTGCAACGGCCGAGCCAGCCCTGGGCCGGAGCGTGTCCGAAAGTCCAAGCCTGGCCTGGCCCTATAAGGAGAGCTGTGGCCAGGTCAAAAGAAAATGAAGAAATAATAAAAAGAAAACATGAGACACAAGGAGGCCAGAGATGGGCTGAACGGGGCCAGCACTCGCCCTAGCCCTAACCCCACCCTCGGGCCAAAGTTTGTGGCGCAGCCCCTACTTTTTTTAGGATTGGGACCAACCTGGCCAGCTCGCCCGGCCTACTCAGGGGTTAGAAAGTATGTTCATACCTATATCTAATATATATAAATATATAAGAAGTCATTTTCCCAAAAAAAAAAAAAAAATGCGGCTTGATCGATGTTAAAAAGCCAGTGCAGCGCCTTTGCATATATGTAAACAAACATTGGAAAGCATGTTAAAAATGGACAAGGAGGGGTTTCCCATGCTCTAAAAACATTGGAAACTGCTAGTTTCATTGAAATCTCCTTGGAAAGGTCCCAACCGGGACAAAGATGCCCTTGGGCTCTGCTTGTTTTTGGTGAGGAAAATTATGGGGTTCTTCAGGAAATCTATGAGATACGTCCACTCCATTTAGTTAGTACAAAGAATATGGACATGGAGTCTTTTCCACATCTGTTCTAAAACAGTCAGACTGAAGACTAGCCGGGCCAGCAATGGCCCTAGCCAGGCTCTAATCCCTGTAGGGCCGGCCCTAGCTTGACCAGGCACTAGTTAAGGCAAAGAGGTTATGGCTCAGAGCCACCCCTAATCTTGTTTGGCCCGGGCCTAGCCTAATATACTAAAAAAAAGAAATTGGGAAAAAGGTAAAGAAAATTCTGTCAGACAGGCTTAGGCCCGGCCAGCATCGTTGTGCCATGGGCCTAGTCCGGCCTTAGGCCATGATGGCTCAGCCTGGGCAGGCCCTCGGGCCACATTTCATGGCTAGGCCCTAATGTTTTAGGTCCAGGCTATGGCGCATGACCAATCGCTGTTTTAGGTCCCGGCCGCGGCGCAACATCAACTGTTTAATAATTTCCAGCTAAATTATAAGGGCTTGCCAAATGAGGGATTAATTCCCAACATTAACTGTTGTAAGTGAAATAGGGAAGCTGCAGATTTACTGCATATATTGCCTTCAGCCAACTGAGCCCTAAAATTAAGGACAATATGGAATAATTGCTACGTTTCTTTTTTAATTCTTTTTTCTATTTCTCTTAAAATTTTCTAAGAGGTTTTAAAGGTCGTAGAAATCTTTAAAATTTCCCAGGGGTGACCTTATGAGAGCATTTACATTTGATACAAAAAAGTAAGAAATTCCTATATACAATCCTAGGCTGGCTCAAATTCGTTCAGGACTTGGAGCGCAATAATTATAAACATCCAACCACCCGATTTTAAATCTAATAGTTCTCTAATCCACCCATGTTTAACTTTCCCACCTGGAGACGATCTACGCCATCCATCCGCATACATACCATGCTCTCTGGACTAGATTGCTTTAGTTTTTCTTAATGGCTTTAAAACTTGAAGTAATTGCAATTAGAGAATGCTGAGCATCAAAAGTAATAAATCATTTTTCTATTAAGGGAAACAAATATTTTTGTTTTTGGGTAATTCAATGGGGGAATATAAGCTCCTATCCTATTTTTTGAGATAGATTGGGGAATTAGCTTTTCTGAAGGTGTCAATAAGTGGTGTCAGTAGGATTGAAAACCGCTACGACCCAACCCCTTTCCCAAGAACTAAAATTTGTTCTTCCTACTCCTGTGTGCCCTTTCCAATGGTAGTATATCCGGTGGGCCAAAAGCAAATGGGTAGACAATGGAGGTGGGGACTTTATTCCTTCTCACCCACTCCATGACCAACTGGTTGTTCGTTTTGTCTCACATCGCATCATCAAAAGAAAAGGTGCAACTTTCCAACAGAGGGAAGGTTCGTCTAAAAGTATTGCATCAATGGTCCCATTTTTTAAGGAAATTTCCAAGATACATGAATAATTTCATAAAATTAGTGTTAGTAATAGCATTGTGAAAATATAATTTATATAGGATTTTCTCAATTAATCGAAAAAAAGCTTTGACGATAATAATAGGGTTTTTATGTCTCAGCACATATCTATTCTATTATTCATGTCTGCTTAAATCGATCTTAGAAATAGATTTTAGATCCAAGATTTCAAACGTCTATAATCTCAATGACAATGATCACGAATTTGGAAAAAAATGAATTATAAGTATAGAAAATAATTTATTTTGAACGTTTTTTTTTCAAAAATGTTCATTTCAATTCTTCGAAGATAAACAAATGTTCATTTCAATTTTAAAAAGCTTTGAAAACTAGAGTACATACATGAATCGGAGCTGACTCACCAAAAGATTTTCCCTTTTATATAAATTAGAATTTTAACCTTAGAAAGGTGCTAGTGTTTCCTCCATCACATTCAGAGGTGGACAAAGATTCAGTGGTCCCGTAAACTTGGGACTTTATTCATCTTAGAATTTTATCATTTTTTCCCAAAGCTGATGATATTAACTTGAAAAATGCAAAAAAAAAAATGGAGCTGAGAAAGTGCTTCCAGTCGCATTCTCTTATAGGGTATTTTTGAAAGACGGAAGAGGAGCCTACCACAAAAAGTGGAAGCCTCGGCTTCCAAAAAGTGCAATTTTAAATAGAGGTGTGGAAGGCCGCGCTCCCATATTTTGGCTTCCACACCCTGCAATTAGGAGGCCGAGTAGCCTTGCCTGGTACTAAAAATTAGAACCTGGGCTACAAAATGTGGCCCGAGGCCTAAAGGTGGGGCAAGCCAGAGCCATCCCAATTCAGCCTTGGCCTGCCTTTTTGTTATTTATATCTTTCTTCCTTTTTTTTTTTTTATTTTCCTCGTATGTCCTGACCCTAATAGTGCTAGGGCCAAACTAGACCTGGGCTGTCTCTATGGGGATTAGGGCCACGACTAGTCCTGCCCATTGCCAACCCTACCCATAACAATCATGGAGGCTTGATTGCTGGAACTTGAGTCTCCCAGTCCCAAAACTTCCACCAAATAAATACGCCCTTAAAGATCAACGTGAAAGCTTCCATTTGAAATGTTGTTATAGTAGTGTGTTAAGGGCTTCAAATCAATATTTATTTTTTCTTCCTTAAATTGTATTCAAAGCTAATCACACATGACCAATTTTTTTTCAGATTGACAATTCATGTGTATTTTTTACGCGAGGTTGCCACCATGCTCTCCTAGAAGCAACCACACCTAAACTAAAGACGCGTTTCAAACACCTTGGTCACAGTCTAAGCAACTACAACCGCACATCACAAAAACCATCTTGAAGATGGATCGGGGAACCAAGATTGCGCAAACCCGTCCTCTTGACCCTTATAACAAGGAAGTGTATAACGAGACCACTTATTTTTGATACAAGAAGGTCAGAATCATCGTCTTTAGATTTGAAATCAAATAGTCAAGGATGTATAATTGATTAAGGGCAAATTAAAAAATAAAACTTTTCGAATGTTATGAGACATTTTTATGTATTAGATTTCACATTTATTAGACAAAAGTGATGCTGACCTCCTTATATATAATAATAATAATAATAATCTAATAGTATACAATAGCTTATGGAACTAAAGAATAAGTAGTGCAATTTGGAACACATTTTCCTAGATTTATAAAATGTTTCATAATCAACTATATTTTGGAATGAAATCTTGAGGTGTCCTTTTAATTTTTAACATGAATCCTAGGGCTTATGCTGACCGCGCCGTTTATGCCTAGTTCTAATCTTATAGCTGCGGTGTCCAAAAACTAAGATTTGAAATTTCTGTTTTTCCTCTCTCCTCTCTTATGCAGCATATCTCTCTCTTGCTAAAATATTTCCTCTCTCTCTCATGGACATTCGGTTGCCCCCCCTAACAGCCATTCTAGTCTTTCTTTTACAGCTTTCTTATGCTAGTCTCTCTTTTCACAACTTTCTTATGCTCACACACAGTTAGGGGGTGGACCCGACCCGAATAATATGGATATATGTGGGCATGTAGAAATGTTGTTTATATGTTTATTTTTTAGAAAAAATGCTCTATTTACAAAATATGAGATAGAAGTGTCAAAAATTTATTGAGTACAATGATAAATTACTCCATAGAGTACCTTAACATACATGGGATATAACATCATCTACATGGAGTATTAAATGCGACTAGTGTGGTCCATATAAGTGATGCCATACCCCATATCTCAGTTGCACAAGGTACTTTTCATTTCCATTGACAGCTTCAAAAACCACTAACTAATAATTTTAAAAATGGATAGGGGCCTGTCAACCCCATTGAATTACCAAAAAAAAACAAAAAAAAGTCTCATTTTTACTTTATACAGTCGGCCGATTCTTTTGGGTCAAAAATTTAAAATGGCAATTAACAAAAATAAAAGCTAGACGGAAACCCCTGGTTAGGTTGGAAAAACCTGTTCAGTGATTAACTAACATAATTACCAAAGTGAATCATTTACTGGATCCATATCCATGTGAATCCAATCTGAATCATCGATTTTTAAGACCCTAAACTTTGCATTTCTAAGTCTAGTACTTTTAAGTGCCGGACAGCGAGACGAGTTTTATCATCAAGATTTTAGTTGAGCACTTAAACCAAGAAAATGTTGGCAAAAATAATAAAATGAAAACCTTATTCTCATGATTAATACATGGATAAGATTTGGAAATTTTCCAATGTGGATGCTCCAAGAGCTATGTGCTTGTGTCAAAGGAATAGGCTGACTAACCTTTATATGAAACTTTGAAAAGCTGAAATCATTTTCTAGTATACAGAAACAGTAAAATTTATCTTACTTTTCAAGTCCTTTGATATTTAGCCCGCACTTTCTCGGCAACGTTACGTTCCGTCATGACGTGGACCCAATATGGCACTATCCGTAAATTTCATTTCTCCAAACAGGTCCTAAAGTGGCAAAGGCCAAGCAGCCTTTATCACATAAAAGAAAGGTAAATATGTCAAAATAGGAATCGACTGTGTGAAAAGTGCAGTTATGAGCATGTGATCTAATATTTGTATAGTGATATTTTCAATAGACAAGAAGACCGGGAAGGTTGTTTTCCATGTGGGGTAGGTCTGGTATGCATCCTCATGAGTATAGTTTACTTCTGTCCCCTTGGTGAGAAGACTTACTCTGAGGATTTTATTTTTCAGAGGAATTTCGAATTTTTTCACTCCGAAATCTTGGGAACCACTTAAGGCTTACTAGATGATTATTCTCAACAAAAAAAATGAAATTTGAGTTTTCTAACACTTGGATATCACTGTCAAAAAATTGGATGGTCTCTATTCAATCTCGAGACTTACATTTTTTTCAAGTGCACAGAGGGTACAATTAGAAAATATTTTTTATTGAGGTTAATCTATGGGTTGAAAATGCTACATCCTTAAAATTTGGGATTCTAAAATTAATTCTAGGTCAGGTTTTACTCAAGGGAGTAAATGGACAATATAGTCTACATGGAGTAGAATACCTTTTGGCTTCCATGTGATACTCGGATTCATCTCTCAGAAATTGTTGGGGTCCAAGTTATATTTATTGACGAGATTGTATATAATGAGCTTATTTGCCTCTTGTACGAGGAGATCGCAATTATTTAGGACTATCCTATGTGAAATCTTATAGCTCATGAGAACATGTCTTTTGAATTTTGAGTTTGGTGAATAGCATAGATGCAGCCATCCAATTTTACATTTAATAGTCAAGATTAATTGTGATCATTTTATACCAAAAATAAATGATCTCCTCATATACTTTTCTTTTTTCATATTAGCATTAGCATCATTTTCATTTACCAATGGGATTGTATATAATGAGACCGTTTATTTTTGATACAACAAAGTCACAATTATTTACAACTTTTTCGATATGAAATTTGATAACTTGGTTGTGTCACAAAGTTCGAAAAATTATTTTTTGAAGTTTGAGCTTGGTCAATAAAATAAGGGAAAAGTTTATATAGAGCCGAGGCACTAAACAATCAAATTGGAACCTATTACAAAAATTTCACTAGAACAGTTTGTTTTGACGTCCAAATATCCTCAAATTGAACATCTCGACATCATGATGCATGTACATGAGAAAAGAATAGATTCAAGTTTTGGAAATAATATATTTTGTAACGCATTTTTGGACTGTCAATTTTCAAGATTTTCAATTTTTCATAGATCTGTCAAACTACACTATTTTTTGAAGCTTTAAAATTTATAAATAAAAGTAAAAATATATTTTAAGGCTACCATGAATATTTCTAGTATTGAAACCACATTTCTTGACACTATTTGAAGGTAGACTCTAATTTGATTGTTTAGAGCCTAGGCTTTATACAAACCCTATCTATAAAATATTAAAATACTTCCATCTAATTTATCATCTAATGATCAAGATTAATTGTGTCTATATCAAAGATAAATAGTTTCATTGTATACTTTTCCTTTACCCATTAGAAGGGGATGGAAGGAAAATTAAAATACACGACTTTTGTTGGAGAAACATACAAAAATAAGAAACGTGTCCATGCCATTTGCGTAGGTGGTTGAAGCTGGTAATAAAGAAATCAATGTTCGATAAAAATTTGTACCAAAACAAATGAAAAAAAGCATATGATATGATCGTGCCTTTTGCATAAGCACTAATGGTTGATGAAAAAAAGCATATGATACGATCGTGCCTTTTGCATGAGCACTAATGGTTTAAAAGACGGATCGGTACCCCGGATCGGGCATTGTAAAAACTCATTTGGATCAGTGAATCGTCGATTCGAATTGAGAATCGACCAACTCGGTCAGATTAAGCTTTAAAAAAAATTATTAAAATTTATTATAAATGTTATCTTTTAATAATCCAATATAAAATGAGGGTACTACATTGTTAACTTTTTTTTTTTTCATCAATTTGTGAATATTGAGATGTTCTTTCCCTGTATAAACTTATGTTAACTATTAAATTTACATCACACAAAAGAAAAATTATAGAATTATTATGGACAAAGTATATAATCATACATAGACTACAATAAAAAGTAGACTAAATTGAAGAAAAAAAAAGTGCCCGATAAAATGGCAGGAAAGCTC
>NW_006498137.1:573478-590163 GCF_000471905.2 Amborella trichopoda
ATTATTACAACCTCACTAACTATAATATTATATACTGAAATTAAAATTATTGGTTTATATTTTATAATTATTTTATTATAAAAATAATAACAAATCCAAAATATTTTATAATATCATCAAATTTAAAATGTATTATTGACAACTGTAAGAAAAATAATATATTACATGATTTATAATGCAAAAATTAATAAATAAAATAAAAAATTTGGTTATCAATATAAAAATTATTAGAATGTGTACCAATTTTCAATTTTCAAAATAACACTTTAATTTTTCAAAATTTTTAGTTTTTAGATTTCGAGAATAAATTTAGTAAAAGAGATTGTTAGTAGAAAGAGAGAGATTTCAAATGGAATAAACTTTTTTTTTTTTTTTTACAACTTTTATTTTCTGCTTTTTTTTATAATAATTTTATTTTCTGCTTTTTTTTAAAAAAAACAAAAATTAAATAAAAGTACAAGCTGGCTAGGATTCGAACCTCAAACATCAAAGAGGTAAGTAGGAGTGATTACCATAAAGCCACATTCTATAAAATTTTCATATTAATAATACTTATTTAACTGTCTTAATTTAATACACTGTTTGTGAGAATTATCTCACATCGAAAAATGAGAGTTATATTTATATATGTAAATGGCTTTGTCACATACATCTAAACGCATGCGTCAAAGCATGCGGCATCGAGGGTGGTTTAAAGATTTGCTGCCATGTGTTGCCAACATAGATGAAAGTTTACCCCATGTCGCCGCATATTATCAAAAACGATTTTTAAATCACTGATGAGCACTTAGTTGTTTAGAGGCGTCCCTTTAAATAATTGAACTCGAAGTTTCAAAAAAAGTTGATCAAATTTCGTGACACCTAAGGTGTCGATTTTTATATCTTACGGCTAAGGGTGTAGATGATTTTCTTGTGCCAAATAAATATGGTCTTATGTCCCAAAATAAACAATGAAGCCTAAGACCTGCTAACTCCACTCGAAATCTCATCTAGAAAACACTTTGGGCATGAAAAAGGTGTCCGATGGTTCGAATTGATTGTGGAATTTGTAGCTTAAAATGGTACAAATCTTGTGGATTTATAAATAATTGAAAATGAACAGTCTAGATATTATAATATAGTGCATATTATTGTTTGGGCGTTAAATCTTTTCATTTTTTTTCACAATCACAAGGGTCAAAGCTGAGATGTTCCATTTGAAGGTCTTTCAAAACTATAAATTTTACCTGAGTTATGAAGTGAGGTTTTATTTGTTTTGATAGGTCGTGGTTGAGTGAGCCCACATCTCTGCCATTTTTTAGTTTGAAATTATACATTGTATTTATTTATTTATTTATTTTTATTTTTTTTTACGTTTATAGGTAGTAGTGTACTAGCAAATTTTGAAACTGTTAGTAATTTTTTGAAAGGGGTTAGCATTGATATTAACTGTTGTTTTCATGCTCATCTCTCTTCTTCTCAATCCCTTGAAAAATATTGAAAATATCTTCCATCAATTTTCTACCCTCTCTTTCCAAGAGGGAAGAACATGAATTAAATATCTAAACAGCCCAAAGACAATTTTTAAAAAAGCAAACCGAAATTCCTTCTTGCTAAAACAAGATTTCAAGGAATTTCTTTTCTTGGTGAATAAGAATTCATGGAATTCAGCTAGAAATAAGTAATACGATTCTTGCATGAACAAAATTCAAAATGGAAATTGGAAACATAGAATGGATCGTCCTACTTTGCATCAATTACAGCTCCTTATGACAATAAAAACAAAGACAAGTGAACATAAAAAAGAAAAAGGAGATTGATGAACCTTTCTTGTCCAATTACCACCAATTCAAGATGCCGGAAACCACCACCACCACAAATTCCGACCATCAAAACAAACCCAATTCCAGCAAAATTATTCAGAGCGAATACACGAAGTTTACCGTTAAACTAACACCAGATCAGAATTAGAAGTAGAGGCCCTCATCTTATATAAGAAAGAAAGGAATTCCTAAAACCCCATCTCTTGAATTCACCACCGAGCCAAAGCTAACACAACGGAAACCAACACCACCCCAAATTCCGGCCACCGAAAAACCAAATTCCGGCCAACACCACTGGGCATAACAATCGGGTAAATATTTCCTGGTGGTCCAGGAAAGTAATTGTAAGATGGAGGAGTAGGAGGAGGAGGACAATAGATTTTGGATGGACTTTTAGGAGGAGGAGGAGGAGGAGGCATATTGCAAGGGTTATTACATGAAGTGCAGGCGGTGCAATCCGTTGCATCGAGTTTTTTAGGAGACGACGAAGTGGCCGGAATTAGAATGAAGAATACGAAGATTAAGGGAAGGAGGTTTTCCCGGCTAGTTGAGGTCATTTTCCGGTAGTATTTGGCCGGAACACTGCAATTGGGGCAGAGGGGGAGCGCTTGAGTGTCTTGGAGCGAAATGGTGGCTGGCGCCATTTAAGGTGGGGCATTTTGTGAAGGCGAGTTGTATAGGCCTGGGATTTCTATTAATACCGGATAGGTCCATTCTCTTCTCTTGTATGCTCATTTATGAGCGGCTTTATAAAAGTTTGGGATTGTACAGTAGATGGAGATCACAATTACTTATAACCATCGGATGTAAAATTTGATAGCTGGGATATATTACAAATGTCAAGAAGTTTTTTTGAACTTTGAGTTTGGTAAATGAAATAAAAGTTGCGACCCAATTTTACTTCTAACGGTCAAGATTACTTGTGATCATCTTGTACAAAAAGTAAATGGTCCCACTATATACTTTCTCTAAAAGTTTTTAGTTATCTAAGTTCTATTTTCATATGAGAGAATTTAGGTGTAACACTAATAGACGACAAGATGAAAGAGAGTGGATTTAGGTGGGCCGATTATGTGTAGCATTGACCGAGGACCACACTTGTTAGGATGTACGAGTTAGTTCAAAAGGGCAAGAGGTAAGCTCAAAAAGATGTTGGAAGTAGTCTGAAAATATATGAGGACTTATAGCCTCACTGAGGATATGACCTTTAATAGAGCAGAGTAACAGACTAAGATTCATGTAGTCGACCTAATTAATAGGGAAAAAGTTATGATTCTTCTTAAAATTGAGTTTTTTCTCTCATAATGAATACTTACATGTTTGATATGCCTAGATTGTGTAAAAAAATTCCCTTATTTGATTAGATGTGAGAGGTTTTTTACACCAATTCATCTCAATACATCCTTTCACACTAATTGACACCCAATTATTGTGAAAAGAATCCCCCACTCAATTATACGAAAGAGTTTTTTAAGGTGAAAATACTTCCACGTACCAAACAAACATACCCTGATCACTTAAAAAATGTAAAGTAGTTTTGTATTTGGACTGTGGGTTCGTAGAGAATTTGACGTATGTGGAATTTTTATAATAATAGCTTGTTTTTGCCAAAACTAGAATTTGATAGAAGTCGAATATTTGTGATAGGAAAAGTAATTTTTTAATTATTTGAAAGACAAGGTTGAGATTGTTGCATGGACCCTTATAAAAGAAGGGTAAATGGGGAATTTAGTAATCTTTGTCTCTCAAAACTTAAAATAGGTGAGTGGGGGTGAGTCAGACTCCTCTCTGGCGTCATTCTCACTCGTATTGTCATTAACCCTCTCTCTCTCCTCTTTCTCTCTCTACTTCTCTATTTCTTTCTAAATTATCATTGATTGATGAAGCAAAGCACTCTCTAACGTCCCTCTCACTCTTGTCCTTCATTTTCTTTCAGCTCTCTCTCTCTCTCTCTCAAAGTTATTTTCCATTTTATTAGGTTTAGGGTGAAAGCGACAAGCATGTGGGTGGCGTCAATAATGGGGCCTTACTTTAACTTCCCTTCCTAAGCAACAAATTAACTTGGGTTTCAATGCATCACGCATGGACCCATGGAAATTCTCTAGGACAGATTTTTCCCAAACTGCCCTTTGTTTGTAAACATGTCCTCATCAACATTAAAACCTTTTAGACAGGTGTTTTATAATCCGATAATGTACCCTAAGAGGGTTTCTGCTGAATTGATTTTGGATCAAATGATTTTTAAGGGTAAAAAAATAAGAGTAATGACACTATATGATCTTCCTACACCTCTATGAGTAGGATCTTAAATGATCATTATTAAATTTTGATACACATATCTAGAAAATCCATTCACCTATGTTATAACTTTTCTAAAGATTTGTGTCAAAATGTAATGGTTATCATTTAGGGTCTCACTCATAGATGTAGGAGGGGTCATTTCTCAAAAAATAAAGTATTCATATATTAAAAGAGTAATGACACTATGAGACCTTCTTACACCCATGTGAGTGGGACCCCCAAAAGATCACCATTAAATTTTGACACACATATCTAAAAAAGTTATCTCATGGGTGTGAGATTTGGGTGAATAAGTTTATTGATAACTTTTTTAGAGATCTGCGTCAAAATTTAATAATGATCATTTGGAGTCCTACTCACATGGGTGTGGGAGGGTCTCATAGTATTATTACTCATATTTAAAAGTAGGTGCGAAAAGATATGGAGACTTATAGTTTCATTAAAGATATGACTTTTAATAAAACATAATAGAAAACCAAGATTCTTATAGCTGACCTCAATTAATTGGGACAAGACTAAACTGATGATGATATTAAAAAATAGAAAGAAAAGTGAGCTACACATGAATTGTAGGCTTTCCTGATAGCCAATTCTTCAATAAAATGGTCTGGTTCTTTGATAGAACATAGTGACTCCCATCAAATTGGATTCATACCCAGTTCCATCAAGGAATTGGGCTGGCTCCTATTGAACCCTATCCACATTGGCGTCTTATAAAACACTTATTTGGACAATCAAATATACTAAGTACGTCAAATGAAAGCAAAGATGATTTTGAACACAAGAACGAAGAATTAACATATTAAATTGGCATCTTGACCTAATTAGTCGCTTGGATTTGACTGGCGTCGCCATCGAATTCTATGAAGGCAAGAAAATTTTTAGAGTTCTATTCAAACTTTTAATTTTTAAATACGTGTTTATAATTTTTTCTCTTAATTGATTGAGACCTGACACCGGACGCCCGTATGCTTCCACTTTATAGGGAGAAACATTACTATCAATACGTACATAGTGAGGTTATGTTAGGGGGAGAAACATTTTACTATCAATACGTACATAGTGAGGTTATGTTAGTGTATTTTTTAACGTACACAATATATTTGCACTCAATATTTTTATTCCATTATGTAGTAATTTTTTATATAAAAATATTTTAAATAATTAATTAAAAATAAAATTAAAAATTTTAATAGATAGAAGTGCATATAAAGCAATGATATTATTCATGTAAAAAGAGACATTATTCACATGAAAAATGATTGTTTTTTAACCACTAATAAATACTATTAGTTTTTATTTAAAATATCTATTCTACTTCTTTTAATAAAAAAAATTACCCTCATTAATACAAAACAAAGTATAAGAGTGTCAAAACAAAATTGAGTACATTAAATAATATAAATATTAGAATAGGAAAATACATTTAAATACCCACTATTATAAAGGCATTTAATTTTCTTAGACCTTTGGTGCCAACCACCAGTTGGTGGTCAATTCTCCAACAACTTGTTCTCTGGATATTAGTCCATTTAGCAAGTATAATTATTGAAGGTGAATGGGAATGCAGATGAAGGTTAAGAGAGAAACATAAGGTGCAAACTTTTAAGTCTAAAAGTTTAACTTTTACAGATAGAAAAAAATATTCTCTCTCTCCACTCTCTCTCTACATGTATTAATCACTTCGGACACAACGAAGCATCCATACACTTTCAATATATTTCACCAAGTTTAAAAATAATAGTGTAGAACTAATTATTTTCTCTAAAGTAGAGTATTAAACTTGGGAATGCTTAGCATTCCTGTGTGCGTGGGGTGCATCTTTTGATAAAGAGCGACACTATGGACCTGCCGCCCTCCTAACAAAACCTACTACAAATACTAGTTTTCAATAGTAGCCTATATTTGCAAACCAATTGTTTTTTCATGTTCCAACTAAAATAGTAGGAAATCATTGTTTTAAAAATTGCCGATTTAGATTAGGAATTGATGAGGACCGACCCGATTTATAGATGGAGCCAAGAATAGACTCACGCAGTTTTGTCATAAAACCGGGTGAGTCTGCGGGGAACCGAACAATCCGGATTGACTGAATCACCCGGTTCCTTCCTCATTTTATTTTTTTTATTATTTCTACTAATTTAAATTTTTTCTTTTAAATTATTATTAAATTCTTTTGAGATTGATTCACATTGTTCCGTTTAAATTATTATTTAAATTTTTTTGAGATCAACTCGCATTGGTCTGTTTTGGCCCAAACTAGCCGTCCAAATTGGTCCACCAGGTGTCCATCTTGATATGGGCCTTAAAACACTGGTGGGAACCAATGAATTTTGATAATTTTATTTTCATATTTTTTTGGTCCAAGAAAACATAAAAAAAATCTGATATATCTCTCTCTCTTAGAAGTGTGCTATAGGCAAATTGGCAAGTAATAATAGAGTAGCAAATAGTAGCAGAGTCCTTAGGAATTCCGAATTCGTGATAAATAATTGTTGGTGCCCTTTTCAATGAGGGTTTTGACGAAACGCAACCACTCCTACTTGATGTGTTATAAGTCCTACTAATATAAGTAAAAGTAAGATGATGGAATGGGGAGAAAATTGCAACAAAGGGAGTTGCATTTTTGAAGCGTCTCATTTCTCCACCAAATCAAGAAAATAGCGGAATGGCGAAGAAAGAAAAGATTTGGGAAAGAGACAAGCAGCCAACTTAGACCCTAGTGATTAAAATTCTACAACAAACATTATAACGAGCTACAGCCTAGAACTAAGGTTTTAAAAATTGGCAAACCGGGCTGAAACCCGCCGGGTCAGATTGAGAATTGTCGTGGCCGGTATGGTTCTACCTAAATATAAGGAACCAGCTGGTTAGGTCCGGTCTGACTTAATTTTTAATATTTTTCATAATTTTGTTTAATTTTTTTATTTTTTGGTTTACTAGGTCAGATCACCGACTCGGACTGGTTTTCCATAAAGGTGATCCGGGCCGCCCAACCATGTTTTTAAACCTTGGGCTTCATTGTGGTACGTTTAGTGACGAGGAGGCTCATGATGAGTAAATAACATGGCAAAATATTTAGGAGCACCGAGGGACGGAAGTGTAAATATGTTTCTGCTGCCAATGTTTGAGGGATTTATTTTATTTTTATTTTTATTTTTTTTCAAAACTCTTATGGAATCTCAAATCATCTAACATGGCCTTTCTAGAAAATAAACACGGATTCCGTTAACATTGAAGGGTCACTATGTAACGTTATCCCAACCAACTAAGCGAGTTTTCTTAAAACTTGAGAATGGGCTGGGAATACCACCTAGCCCTACCAATGAATTCTCAGATTCCATTCTCAACATAGGGTAGGGTTATTCAGGTAATCTCTCAAATAAACGCGCGCTGCCTTTATTCAAGATCGAGAATCTTAAGCATCAGGGGTATTTTGGTAATCTCGTAACAAGTGACTCAACAAAATATTTATCTTTATTCAGAATTTTCATGAATAAGAATAATTAATTAATTTTTAATTATTCTTGGAAGAATGTGATTGAAATGAAAGTTAAAAGAAACTCATGTTTAAATGGGATATTTGAGCTTCTTACGGTTTTGTTGGGGGTCTTCACATTTTAACTCATATTTTTTATTTATCTTTATTATAAGGTGGTTATAATTAATCTTGATTATTGGATGTAAAATTTACTGTAATTAATTTATTAACCAAGCTCAAAGATCCAAAGAAATTTTTTCAAATTTTGTGACAAACCCAAACTATCAGATTTTACATTGAATGATTGTAAGTAATTGTGACCTCTATATAACAAAAATAAATAGTTTTATTGTATACAATTTGTTTTCTAAAAAAGTAAATATTTGAAGTTTCAAAAACAAATATCAAAAGCTCGGATTGAATTCCCATGCAACATTGGTATGGGACCATTCGGAGGGCAAAACCACACACAGACACTCTCTCCCCAAAAAATTGATACAGATAATACGAAAAACAATGTATGACAATAACTCCCCAAACTGGGTGGTATGCCTAGCGATGAAATGTAAAATTGATTCCATATGAAATTCATGTAGAGTGCGTGCAGATTTTAAATAGTTGAAAAAAAACTTTGATGATAAAAATGATGATTCACATATAAAATGTATGTGATCATATTAGGGTGGATTTTGCCAACTTCATTGAACCAACCTGACGTGACTAGAGCCAACTTTATTTAACCTAACTGAGGTGATAGACTCCTCATCCATTCCCCGTTCCCTATGCATTTTGAAAATGATACACAAACTCGTTTTGCTCATTCCCAAAATAAGTTGTAGTTTTACCCATATTTTCTATTTTTTATCAACATAATTAAATGATCAGGTACTTAACTTGACATCATAAGACAAAGGAAAATTGTTTCATGCGGCGGTGACCGTATTTCTATATTTACGGTTCCCGAGGCATAAAGCTTCCATATATAAAACATCCGTTTTAAAGATGTATGAAAATACGTGGTCCATCTAAAAATAATTGAAATTAATGGTCCAAATGTTTCTTAGTTGAAATATTATTTTTAATGTTCAAAATTTATTTATTTATTCATATTAATGATCTCCATGTCAGAGATTACATGTACTTAAAAATTAAGTCTAAAAATCTATCTCAAAAATAAATTTTTAAATAGTGACTCATTTCTACATGGATTCATAAAAACCGTGCCCTAAGCTCTAATGTAAAATATCATGTTGGCCTCATAAAACGCATTTAGAATCGATATATTATTTCTAGGAAAAGACCTCATGACTCCTTCCCCCACGACCACTTTCCCAACTGCACTATTCCACTGCTATTTTTACACAATTTGAAATCTTGTGTGTGTATTTATTTCAATAGATAAGCTCTAGTTGTACAATTATATGTGGCAGTAGATAGGGTTAGGTTTTGGACAACCGCACTTCTGGCTGGCCAGTTTATTAGGCGGCACCTATAAAAGGCAAAGTTTATTGTGCATTCTTGGATGCACCTATTCATATGTTAGTATGTGACCCCCTTCAACCAATCTATCTCAGGGTTGGATTTTGGATCTGAAAATACAGCTTAGGCCACTCCAAATGCATGTTTTGCTTTAGAACTGCTGCAAGCTCAAAAAGAAATAGTGCAGACCAGATGATCTACAAAGAATTGAAATGGAAAGTCCAAAAACAAAATTTAAGATTGATTGCTTTCAATGCACTCTCTCTCACAATACATATATATATATAATTATTTTTTTCAACTCATTTCTATTTGTGGCTCGGCTGTTTCCCCTAGTCAAGCCTTCTCTTTTATGCACATACTGGCTCAGCGCAAATAAAAAACCAATAAATAAATAGTCAACGAATAAAAGGAGAGAGAGGGACTCAGCCTCGGCATAGAGTTGATATCATAACTATAAGTAGAAACTCCCCATGTACGGTATTGAAAGAAAGACTTATGAGATCTTTTGCCGGGAAAATACAATTTTTTTTTTTTGTTTTAATAATAATGACCTCTTATAATTTTGGCAACAAGATCACTCACATATGGTTTATTACAAACAATAGAAATTCTAAAAGTAAATAACACATCAATAAAATAAATCTCAAGTACTTGATGCCATTCATACAATCTAATACTGTGCTTGAGAATATGAAATAAAGAACAAATATAAGATAAAGATGTCGGATATTACCTCAACCGGATTTTTTACACCCTACACCAAGTCACCACATCCATTGGCGCGTGATCTGTGGTCTAGCTTCAATCTCGAATCAGGAAAGCTAATTTCGGCCGAACTATGTGACCACCTTTAATTCTTCACAAAACCCTAACCTCCAAAAATAGGCTTCCCTCTAATTTGTACAACCCTTAGTTTCTTAGGTCTAGGGGGAAAAAGAGTAGTAGCTAGAGTTGGGTCGTGGCCCCCCTTTGAAACTTTGGGATAGAGAGGGTTAGAGAGAGAAACTCAGAGGAGAGAGAGTCGGGCGTGTCCTCTAAAGAGAGAGAGAATTGGAGAGAGAGAGACTGTTATTATTTTAGAGATGGGAAAAAACTCCCTTAGTTATAAAAAAAATAAGATCTAGGGTTTCTTTAAGGTTTCCCATAGTTTGTCTCTTTCATGAGATTGAATCTGTACCGTTGATCAAGATGACTTGTGGGGTGAGAGATCTGAGCCAATCCATTCCATAGATGGGCTATCAACATTATGGAAGGTGTTTGGACCATTATCCCCCTTTCCTTAAACCATTTTCCCGTCAATATATTTAGATAAAATATATATCATGCATTCCATAAAAATAACATGATCACATCATATATTCCATAAGGATATGTCGAACATTATCAAGTAAATAAATACTACCAAAAATTTTAAACAAGATAAGGTCAATGTTTATCATCTATTCAAATTGACCATATACCTTTTAAAGCATACTTATCATATTACAAAATATGTCATGGCCGCTATATCCTTTCTAAGATTTGACCATATGCCTCAAATCCAAATTGCCATAATCTTAAAGACCTTGCTCACAAAGAAACAAGAGGAATCCAAAGGGTGGGGCGTGCCACCCCTTTGTGGCACATGTGGGCCCCCACCCATATGCCACATGGAGGGCCCATGTGCACTTTGAACCCCCATAAAATTTTATAATTTTTTTTTAAAATTAAATAAAACGAATTAATATATATTTAAATTTTTACAACTTTGTAAAATCAATAACTGTATTTTTATAAGTCCAAAAATCATAATTAAAATATTGAGGGATTCATAAATATTCAAATAATAAAACCAAAATATTTCAATAATAAATGAACACAATTAAATTAATATGATGGGAAAAAGATTCACATGGTTTTAGGAATTCAATCTGTAATAATGGGGTACTCCACCTTCAACTGTGGACTACAGACCACACTAGTTTTATCAAACCGACCCAGTGTTTCCCATGACCTACAGTCCAAACAGGGGCTCATTAGCGAGTCAACAAAGTTAGGTCGATGAATCAAGGAGTCGTAATCCCAATCTGTGGATTAAAGGTCCTCCCCTAGAGACGAGTCAAGGTCACCACGACCTGATGCGACTACAACTTAATGGTGCATAGGGGTATCTCTCGTACATGTATACACTTCACCCAAAAGTGGATATCTGGCTTTCCTGAATAATCTATCAATATGCATGTCGTGTGATGGAACATAGATAAGGTTTTGGCCCCATCTCAGTAGGCCTATCATCACACACAAGGGTCACACAGTCCCTCGGCTCTCTCATCTATGCATAAGCTTTGACCTCATCAAGAGATAACCCAAAACCCTCTTCGGTTAAATCTTTATGTCCAAGTACCTTGGGTTTTACAATCGACTGGCCAAGATCGATAAGTACAGTCCGGTATAAGCAAACATCATTTACTTAGTATGGTCCTCGAGGGACCACACTCCCACTGAGTTTATGTTTCATTATAATAAAAATATTTCAATACACATTCATAAGGCTTTTAAAGGCCACATAAACCCAACATCTCCCACTTGGCCTTTGAAGACCTTACATTATCTCTTTCTCACTTTCTCTCATCCCCATCTCTCACATGTCTTACAAAAACATTAGAGACAACTCCCTTAATCAGAGGGTCCGCAATCATCAAATCTGTAGATATGTAGTTGATCTTGATTTCTTTCAATCTCACATCATTTATTAGGTGATAAAAATAAGGCTTAATATGCTTGGAGTTCTTGTGAAACCGAAGCTCCTTAGAGACACAAATAGCCGCAGTGTTGTCACAGAAAATTCGTACTACATCACAACGTACAGGATGAAAATTAAGTTGATTAAGAAACTTCTTAATCCACACGGCCTCCATGGCTGCTAGACAACATGCCACATACTCGGATTCTATAGTGGACAAGGCCACACTATATTGTTTCTTTGACTTCTAAGAACCGCACCCCCTCCAAGCATAAACACATACCCAGATGTAGTCTTTACATCATCTAGATCCGTAAGATAGCTTACATCTGAATATCCTTCTATTGTTATTTCAGTTCCCCCCTTATATGTGAGCACATAGTTCATGGTCCCCTTTAAATATTTGAGAATTCTTTTTACAGCTTTCCAATGCTTATCTCCTAGATTACTTTGGCAACGGCTCACCAGACTCATGACGAAGGACAAATAAAGCCTTGTCCCCATCATGGCATACATAAGGGACCCAACTGCGCTCCTGTATGACACTCTCTCTATGGCTCTTACATCTATGTCTTCGGTAGGACACATTTTATTACTAAGCTTCGTCTTTTTGTCAACTAGGGTTGACATGAGCTTACATATACTCATATCAAACTTTTATAGTATCCTCTTATAGTAGGTTGCCAGGGAAAGTTGGATAGTCTTCTCTTTCTTGTTTCTTATTATCTTGATGCCCAACATATATGAAGCTTCTCCAAAATCTTTCATATCAAAGTGTTGTGTAAGGAAATTTTTCGTATCAACTATTAGGGCAATTAAGTTACTAACAATTAGCATATCACCCATATATAATAATATAAATACCACATCACTCCCACTGACCTTTTGAGATATGTAATAATCCTCATTATTTGTAGAGAACTCTGACATTTTGATATATGTAATAATCCCATTATCGCAATGCTTGTTTTAGGCTATAAAGGGATTTATTAAGTTTGCATACTAAGTACTCTTTCCTTTTCTCCTCAAATCCCTCAAGTTAGGTCATGTAAATTTCTTCTTCGAAATCCCCATTTAGAATGGTTGTTTTGACATCCATTTGATGAACCTCAAAGTCAAAATGGGCTACTATAGCTATAAGGATTCGGATGGATGGAAATTTGGCAATAGGGGAAAAGTTTCTTCATAAGTTATCCCTTCTTTCTGGGTAAAACCCTTTGGAACCAACCTAGCTTTGTATTTTTCTATTTTCCCTTTAGAGTTCAATTTTTCTTGAAAATTCACTTACAATCAATGACCTTACGTTTTGGAGGTAAAGGTACTAATTCTCATACATGGTTTTGGTTAATGAAAGCATATTCATCTTTCATGGCTTCTACCCAGTATTCTTTTTCAAGACAGGTCAAGGCTTCATGGTGAGTTCTAGGTTTTGAATCTAGATATTTTCCGACCTTATCAAAATTTTCTCCAAGGTAGATAAAATATTCTAGGTAAAGTGGCAGTCTACCAACTCGGTTACTTCGTCTGGTTCAGGTAAAGGTTCACTTTCTATAAAGAGTTTAGGATCAAGTTGGGATGGTTTAGAAGTTTCAGGTTCATGATCTCAAACTACATCCTTGTTTGGGTCTTCTCATAAAAGTCGACTTGTTTTTTACTCACCCTTGCTTCAAGGTACTCTTCCTCGAAGAAGTGAGCATCATGACTTTCTATAACCGCATTTGTTTCAAGGTTGTAGAATCGATACCCCTTACCATGATCTGAGTAACCAATGAAAATGGATTTGACAGTTTTGGGTTGCAATTTGGTTCTATTTTAATGTGGGATAAGGACATGGGCTGAGCAACCCCAAACTTTCAGGTAATCAAGGGAAGGAGTACGACCTATGAAAATTTCGTGAGGAGTAAGTGGGGCAGTTTTTGTGGGAGTTCGGTTAAGGATGTAATATGTCGTAAATACGGCTTCTCCCTAAAACTCCAATGAGAGATTTGCATGGCCCATCGTACTCCTTATCATTTCCACTAAGGTCATATTCCTTCCCTCAGCTACACCATTTTATTCAGGAGTATAAGGCATGATGTACTGATGGATGATCTCATTTTCAATACACAATTCTTTGAAAAAGTCAAATGAATATTCTCCCCCTCTATCGGTTCTAAGGACTTTAATTTTCAGGTTGGTTTGATTCTCTGCCTGGGCCTTATATTCTTTGAATTTTTCTAGGGTTTCTGATTTTGCATGAATAAGGTACACATAACCATATCGCTAGTGGTCATCTAGAAAAGAGATAAAATATCTTTTTTCACTTTTGGTAGTCACATTTATAGGTCCACATATATCACTATGAATGATTTTCAAAACGCTAGTAGCTCTTTTTGCCTTGGTGGTATTTTTCCTTATTAGTTTTCCTTACACACAAGACTCGCACACTTTCGATAAATCTCCCTTATAAATCTGAAGAATCTCGTCCCTTTTTAATCTTTCCATTCATTTGGTGTTAATGTGTCATAACCTCATATGCCATAGGGTAGCATCTAATTCATTAGGGGACGAGACATAAACAACGTTCTCTTTTATTTCAATAGTAAATATCCCGTCTACAAGTCGTTCAGTCATGATCACATCTTTTCCCTTCAAGACCACCACTTTCTCCCTAATGAAAGTGGTTAAGAATCCAGCCATAGACATCTTAGGAACCGAAACCAAGCACTTCCTCATATCAGGTGCATAAAGTGCTTGCTTTAGGATCAACGTGCTCCCACTCTTCAGTTTTAGCTCAAAATCTCCAACTCCAAGTACATCGGTCTTCTGATTTCCTCTCATATAAATATCCTACTGTCCTAGCCCCTTGAGAGTGAAAGAACGGTAATCTTCTTTGGTGTTTGTGACATGGGTCGTAGTCCCCGAGTCAAGACATCAAGAAGCTCCCTTGGGGTCGGCTAGTATAGACTCGAAAACCACACATGCTAATTCCTTATTAGTTCTACCAGATTTGTTGAACCCACAACTATTGGCTATGTGGTCCACCTTCTTGCAAATAAAACAAGTTCGAGTCTCTCTCTTTGCTACTTTATTTCCAAAATCTTTTCTTTTGAAATATATTTTTTTCTCAAAAGTATTTCTTCATTTTCATTTCTTAAATTTAAAAGATGGTTGAGATTTTACCATATGCATGGCATACCTTGGGGTTTGCCTTGAACTCCTTATTTCTTCTTCAAATTTGATAGTCATGATGAGTTCCTTCAATTTTGGTGCCTTTCTTCTAGCAAAAATAGAAGATATGAAAGTCTCCCATAAATTAGAAAGAGAATTCATTAAATGAATCACTTGTATAGATTCATTGGGCTTCATGCTTGTATCTTCCAAATCTCAGACTGGGGCACGAAACACGTGCACATGATCTGCAAACTTGGTACCTTCTACCATTTTTAAATCATTATACCTTCTCATAGCCATAGTTTGCTTCATGAGAGAGGGTTCAACATACTCTCTTTCAAGTTTATCAAAAATCTCACTTACAGTATAAATTGACTCGTACTCAGCAGCATGCGAGTTAGTCATGGCATATAAAAGAATGTGCTTGCATTTTAAGTTTCTCCTCTTCCAATTGGCGTACTCAACTTTGATTATTTGAGATGAGTCGTCAGTTGGACGAAGAGGTCGGTCCTCAAAGAGTACCTCATGCAAGTTTTCTTCATAATACACAAATTTGATTTTTTTTTTTTCATGAAGCAAAGTTGGTCCCATCAAACCTTTTGGTTTTCAGGATTTCAGAGATGAAGGTATGAGCAGCCATTATATTTCTATTCTCAAGCAAAAATAAGAAAAGACTCATAATGGCAATCAAGTAAAACTTTGCTATGATACCAATGAAATAAAGACATATGTGATCTTTTGTCAGAGAAATACAATTTTTTTTTTTTTAATAATAATCACCCCTTATAATTTTGGCAACAAGATCACTCAAAGAAGGTCTTATTACAAACAATAGAAATTTCAAAAATAAATAACACATCAATAAAATAAATCTCAACTACTTGATGTCATTTATACAACTTAATATTGTGTTTGAGAATATGAAATAAAGAACAAGTAAGTATAATATAAAGATGCCGGAGATTACCTCAACCGGGCTTCTTACACCCCACACCGAGTCACCACATCCAATGGAGCGGGATATGCGGTCTAGCTTCAATCTCGAATCGAAAAAGCTGATTTCGGCCAAACTATGCAACCGCCCTTAATTCTCCACAAAACCATAACCTCCAAAATTAACTTAGGCTTCCCTCTAATTTCTACAACCCTTAGTTTCTTCTTAGGTCTAGGGAGAAAAAGAGTAGTAGCTAAAGTTGGGGCGTGGCCCCCCCTTTGAAACTTTGGGATAGAGAACGTTAGAGAGAGAAACTCAAAGGAGAGAGAGTGGGGTGTGCCCCTCAAAGAGAGAGAGAGAATTGCAGAGAGAGATTGTTATTATTTTAGAGATGGGAAAAAACTCCCTTATTTATAGAAAAAATAAGATCTAGGATTTCTTTAGGGTTTCCCATAGTTTGCCTCTTTCATGAGATTGAATCTATACTGTTGATCAAGGTGACTTGTGGGGTGAGAGATCTGAGCCATTCATTCCATAGATGGGCCATTAACATTATGGAAGGTGCTTGGACCAATATCCCCCTTTTCTTAAACTATTTTCCCATCAATATATTTAGATAAATAGATATCATGCATTCCATAAAAATAATATGATCATATCACATATTCCATAAGGATATGTCAAACATTATTAAGTAAATAAATACTATAAAAAATTTTAAACAAGATAAGTTCAATGTTTACCATCTATTCAAATTGACCATGTCCCTTTTAAAGCATACTTATCATATTACAAAATATGTCATGGCCG
>NW_006498137.1:600477-643380 GCF_000471905.2 Amborella trichopoda
TCTTCTTTTGGTTTTTTCTGGGTGGGGATGACAGACCCCTACCTATTTTGGACGGGGTCAACTTTTTTAAAGTGTTATCGAGAATAGAGACTACAACCTTTAACTAGGGCTTAGGGGGTGCTACCACCATGACCCAGCCCCATTCTCAACAACCTCATCTTCTGTAACAAATACATGCAAAATGTTTTAAATCACATGACTTCATGTTCAGGATATATTGTCTTTGCATCTAAATTTGGGCGTGCCTATTTCCACAAAGAAATGCAAGCTGATCGTTTCTTCTTTCCTTTAAATTTATGTAAGAGCCATTTCAAATAGTGTTCATGATGTACTCAAAAGTTTTGGGAAGTAGATATGGTCATTTCAACGAATGTATTATGTTAAATTTATTTGGGCCTATCTTTTCTTGGAGATCACATTAGTACACATAACAAAAACGTTCGAGGAATCAATTTCAATTTGTTATTATAAACTTGGCAGGAAGATGCTATTAAAATGATATCTAATTTGGAGCCTGTAAAATAAATGGAGATCTCTTCATGCCCAGACTATATTAAGGCATGTGTGAGACCTTCGATTATTACATCCACACAAGCCGTTCTCCTATACAAACTTGCAGAAGTAAAACCCTATCAGTAAGAATATAAACACATCAAGCACAACTTCCAATCTGACTTTGATCTCTAGAACTTTGGCTGTTATGGTTTATGTTAGTGTTAGTTTGTTGAAGGCAGTGTCTTTCTGGGCTATGAATTTCTTCTTCTTGATTGCGTCCAAAGTAAAATTTGAAAACTGAAATGGGCCTAATCCATTTGCACCTTCTGATTTCTAATTTCTCGAATTTAGCTTTTCCATTGAACCCATAAGTCCCTTGCTTTTGGATTAGGCATTGTAATTCTGAACTATAATATTATTGTGTTTTCTAGTTCATACATAAAAAGAGGTCTTCGTATGTGATCAATCCTTTGCCTGGGCCAAAAGAATCCCCTGAATTTAAGCTAGGAGCAAAATAGAGTTGGAAGAGCAAGTTAATTCATTTCATTTTCTTCTCCAAGTACAAATTCCTATGAAGTATCCCACTCATTTGATGCTAAACCTCACACAATTGCTCCATCAAGAACCTCTGTTTCGAGCTAATCATTGAAAGAACCCAGTTTTAAGTTCGGAAAAAGGGATCAACATGAATCGGGTGCCACCTTTGGAATTGACTGGTGAACTATCCAGCAGGAAATCTAAACTCCACCATTCCTAAAAATTTCTGAAGCGTCATCTCAAATTCCAGTCACAAAGCATAGTGGCAAATCTACTGAATAAGGACCTGCATTCAAACTGTCTCTACCCTTATCCAACAATTACAATACCCAAAAGGCCAAAACCCAATTATATTGAATCCGAAGAAGTAGCAAAACTATATAAATTCAAATAACTTCAAATGTTTTCATGCTTTTGGCAATTTAAATGTAGTATC
Organism: Amborella trichopoda; assembly: GCF_000471905.2. The sequence continues at coordinate 601,946 of NW_006498137.1, forward strand.
TCCATATTTTATATGAAGATATCTGTTACTTCTATCTCGAATGAAACCATACAAGATTCAGTGCATTTGTAGAACTATAACTTCACCATGGACTAGAAAGGATGGAAGAAAGCTAAAAATAAAAGTTCCCTGCAATATATTGTTGTATAATCGGGAAAACCCAATCTTCCCGTTCACCAAGTTGGGATATATCAAATCCCACTTTCCACACTCAAATAATATGGCCAAGATGTAATAATAAGTGCAATATAATTGGGAAAAAAATATAAGAACAACAAAACAAGCAATATGGGAAATCAGCAAAGCAGCACAACACAAATGAAAGCAGTGAGGGACACGCACATATACGTGGTTCACCCACGATGGGCTACGTCTATGGGCAAGACGGCAAAGGTATATTCACTATCAAGATGAAAAAATTACAGGACAGAGTTACCTCATACAATCTCAAGGAATGCTCAAACACAGAACATCCTACCATAAAACCACCAACAGTGGATCCCTTTCTTCGATTCACTGCATCCGCGAAGAAATGCCGATAAAATGGCTCAAGAAGAGCCGCGATGGTGGCGCAAGGGTTTCATAATGAAACCCCCAAATTTTCTCCTCTTGTAAAACTCTCTATTTTCACCCTTTTATCCCCTTTTAATCTCTTGCCCACGCACCTTTTTCTCTCTCGTGCGCTTCCTCTTTTTCCCCCTCAATAACTCATCCGCACATCTCTCTCTGTAAAGACCCCTTTAAGGGCCTCCACTCCAAATGTGCATTTTCAGTGACGAAAATATCTTTCAACAAGAGGGGAATACCACAGGGGTGATGATTTGACATCACGCCCAACAATCTCCACCTTAATGCAAAATCACACCCTTGCCTAGTCAATCCATCACTTCTTTTCTTTCTTGAAACCAAGAGAGGTTAGACTCAATTTTAACTTCTCTACTTGAATGGGCTTCGTAAGCATATCCGCAAGTTTGTCTTCGATCTTGATCTTGACCCATCGAACTCTTTCATCTTCAATAACTTGCTGAATATAGTGATAGAGAATCAATTTGTGCCTTGTCCTCTTGTGGTTAACCGGGTTCTTGGCCAAATAGGTAGCACTCATGTTGTCACAAAATAGTTCCATGAGCTTACATACAATGCCCATCTCACCTATCAATCCTTGAAGTCACACGACTTCTTTTGAGACCTCTGTTGCTGCCATGTACTTGGCTTCGGTAGTTGACAATGCTACTGTGTCTTAGAGCCTTGACATCTAACTTATCGGTCCATTTACAATCCGAAGAACAAATGTGGTAGTCAACCTATCTCTATCAAGATCACCGACAAAATTTGCATCCACAAAACCTTGTATTAGAATTGAGCCATTGCCAAATGTGATTGTATAACTAGTTGTACATCTCAAGTACCGAAGTACCCATTTTGTTGCTTCTCAATGAACTTTTTTGGGGTTTGCCATAAACCGACTTAGAACTCCAACTGCATGCGTGATATTCGATCTTGTACATACCATGGCAAACATTAAACTTTCAATCGCATCTGCATAAGGAACCTTTGCCATGCTTATTATTTCTTCTTCCGTCTTCAGACTTTGCATTGAAGACAATTTGAAGTGGGGCACTAGGGGTGTCTTTACAGGCTTTGCATCTTTCATGGCAAATTTTCAAGCACCCTTTCTATGTAACCCTTTTGAGATAAATGACAATTCCATTTTGTCTATCCCTTTCAATTTCAATTCCAAGGATTTGCCTTGTTGACCCGAGATCTTTCATCTCAAATCTTTTGCTCAAAGAAGTCTTGAGCTCATCAATTTTTCTCTTATCTTTGCACACCAAATGCATGTCATCCACATATAAGACTAAAATCAAATTTGTACCATCATCAAAGAACTTTAAATCGATACAATGGTCATACTTACTTCTTGTGTACCCAAGGCTCAACATGAACATATCAAATGTTCTATACCATTGTTTTGATGGTTGCTTGAGCCCATTCAAAGACTTCTTCAATTTGCACACAAGTCCTTCTTTGCCTTTTTCTATGAAGCCATCCGGTTGTTGCATGTATACTTCCTCTTCAAGTTCTCCATGCAAAAAAGTTGTCTTCACATCCATTTGCTCAAACTCTAAATCATGCATAGCAATTAACCCAAGCACCAAGCGAATTGTGACCAACTTGACTACCGGTGCAAAAATTTCATCAAAGTCAATCCATTCCTATTGCGAAAAGCCTTTTTCCACCAATCTCGCCCTATATCTTTCAAGGTTGCCATCAAGCCCTTTCTTTATCTTGAACACCCATTTACAACCAACGGCCTTTCTACCTTTTGGCAGCCCCACCAAATCTCACGTTTTGTTTCTTTAAGGGGTCAATATTTCCTATTCTATAGTTCTTTTCCAATGCTCGGTACCATTGCTATCAATGGCTTCATGGAATGATGTTGGCTCTTCATTTTCAGCTATCAAAGTATGCAAAGTATTTGGATCCACATAATCTTTGTGGCACCCAGGTGCACGAGTTTCTCTAGTAGAGTGCATTTGTGCCAAAGGCGCAACTTCATCATGATGGCTATGTGGTTCTTCATCTTGACTTCCTAATCCTTCATGCTATTCACTATGACCAATGGGTATATTCTCATAAGGCATAATTGTACTTGGTGGACGTATTTCAGGGTTGCCTTGAAATTCTTGGCTCTCTTGTTGCACTTCTTGGCCATTGTCCTTTATCATCATCTCTTTTGCCAATACCTTGGATTCATCAAAATGCACATCACGGCTAGTAATTATTTTCAGGTACTTGGATCCCATAACCGATACCCCTTCACACATTTGTTATAACCTACAAAGATGCATTTCTTTGACCTTGGATCCAATTTGTTCATTTGGCAACTTGGAATAAGTGCATATGTATCATAACAAAAAAACTTTCAAATCGAAGTAGTCACTCGGAGTTCTATACCAAACCTCATTAGGAGTTTTGCTTCCCAATGCTATCGAAGGTGATCGGTTGATAAGATAACAAGTCATTGCTACGGCTTCCGCCCATAGTTCTTGTTCTAGGCTAGCATTGCTTAACATGCACCTCGCACGCTCCATCAAAGTGCAATTTATCCTCTCTGCACACCATTTTGTTGAGGATTGTAGGCATTTTTGTAATGCTTAGTAATTCCTTCGACCTTACAAAAATTTTCGAACTCCTTTGATACAAACTCTCCACCATTATCGGTCCGAAGAACTTTGATGTGATGCCCCATAGATGTTCCAATTTTGGCTTTAAAATTCTTGAATGCACAAAACACATCACTTTTGGACTTGAGAGTTTTGATCCATACTTTTCTTGAGAACTCATCAACAAATAACAAAATATAATGCATCGCCATAAGATATAGTTGGTGAAGGGCCCTATACATTCGAGTGAATGTAATCAAGTTTATACTTGCTTGTATGCTTCCTGGCCTTGAAAGGTTGTCTATATTGTTTCTCATAGACACAATACTCACAAAATTCGAATCCATCAATTTTAAGTGTCGAAATAAAATACCTCTTCATAAAGACCTCCATATCCTTATTAATATTATGCCCCAATTTTTTATGCCATAGGCGAAATGGAATTTTCTCTTCTTCAAACCACAGAATTCACTTCATCATTTATTAGTGTGCTTCTCAATAACTTGTACAAGCTCCCAACTAAGACTTCTTTCATCACAATTAAAGACCTTTTTGATACTTTGATTACTCCACCTTGACCGGTGAACTTATATCTTTTCGAATTTAGAGAATTTAATTCCGGCACATGCCTAACATCTTTAATTGCCCGAATAGTACTATCAAACTTCCTTAGGTGAATTGAATCCATTCCAACCACCTTGCAAGTAGAATTATTTCCCATGGATACCGATCCTCCTTCACAGGACTCATACGAGTCAAACCATGATCTATGGGGGCACATGTAATGGGTGGCTCCACTATCAAGTATCCAATTTTGATAGAATATTGAATTATATGCTCCTCATATATACTTCATCTTCAATGAACTTGGATGTAGACTATTCAACTTGATTTGCTTCATTCTTGGATTCACTTCGTTTTTCATCTCCCGCATTAGGAGCTTTGGAAGAATTCACTCCATTTCTTTTAAAACAATTCTTCCTTATATGACCGGGCTTCCCACAATACCAACACACATTCTTGTTATTGAGCCCTCTCGATTTTGATCGAAATCTTGAATTACTTCTTGAATGATTCCTCGACGAATCACCCCATTCATTTCATAGACCTCTTACTACAAGAGCTTCTGTCTTCAATTCTACCGAACTTCCCAAAGATGCCTTCTTTCAAAGTTCATCGGCAAGTAGGGCACTACACACCAAGCCCAAATCAAGCAAATCCTGTTTACAATAGCTTAATGTAGTAACAAGGTTATTATAAGATCCTGGCAATAAACAAAAGCAAGGTGACCGTTTTATCTTCATCATTCATTCTCATACAAATACTCTTAAGTTGAGAAATGAGGTTAATAAGCTCATTCCAGTATTGCAACACATTTGCACATTATTTCATTCTCAATGTATACAATTTTCTCCTTAAGAAATTTTGGTTTGTGAGAGATTTTATTTAATACAAACTTTCCAATTTTCCCACAAATCTTTTGCCGTCTTTTTACCAACAATATTAAACAAAATCTCATTCGTTAAACATAAGCGAATAATGGCTCGTGCCTTCATATTGAGTTCATCCCAATTATCATCGGTCATATTTACCGGTTTGTGTTGCCCTTGATGTAACCAATAAATCTTGCATTTTTAATTTTCAAATTTCAAAATTATCTTTTCCATTAAACTTTTCCTCCTCAAACTTGGGAGATATCATTTCTCCAAAAATACTACACTAATTCCTTGAGCTCTGATACCTATTGTTTCAAAATCGAGAAAACCCAATCTTTTTGCTCACCAAGTTGGGATATCTCAAATCCCACTTTCCACACTCAAATAATATGTCCAAGATGCAATAACAAGTGCAACATAATTGAGAAAAAATATAAGAACAATAAAACAAGCAACATGAGAAATCATCAAAGCACAACACAAATGAAAGTAAAGAGGGACATGCACATATACGTAGTTCACCCAAAATGGGCTAAGTCCATGGGCAAATGTGTATTCACTATCAAGAGGAAAAAATTACAGGATTGGAGTTACGCAGAGTTACCTCATACAATATCAAAAAATGCTCAAACACATAACTTCCTACCATAAACCACCTATAGCGGATCCCTTTTTTCGATTCACTACACCCGTAAAGAAATACCGATAAAATGGCTCAAGACAAGCCCCCATGGTGGCGCTAGGGTTTCACAGTGAAACCCCCAAATTTTCTCCTTTTACAAAACTCTCTCTGTTTTCACCCTTTTAATCTCACACTCATGCACCTTTTTCATGCTCACGCCCGCGCACCTTTTTCTCCCTCTCGTGCTTCCTCTTTTTCCCCCTCAACAACTCATCCACACATCTCTGTCTCTAAGACCCCTTTTAAGGGCCTCCATTCAAAAGGTACATTTTTCGTGACAAAAATGCCTTTCAATAAGACGGGAATGCCAAAGGGGTAATGATTTGGCAGCACACCCAACTTATATTAAGAGGAGAATGCCACATGGGTGATGATTTGGCATCACGCCCAACAAATATTAAGTGATAGGCAGAGAAAATACAGAAAGAATATAGGGACAGTTAATACATACTCACCGCCCATAGCCTCCTGCTTTAAGTAGCTGGAAGAGAAAAAAACACCTAATTAAAAAGGGCAAAAAAAAAAAATAACACACACGTTCCAAAAAAAGTAACTATTGGACAACACTACTAAATCAACAAACACTAAATCGCTCTTAGATTCTTTCTATACCATATAATTTAAGAAAAAATACTGAAAATCAAGGTAAAACCTAATCAAACGTATTAAAAAAACAATCTCAAAACTGGCCTACGCTTGTGAAAAAAACTCAAGATAAATAGAAACATAGAATCTCCCACAAAATTAAAAAAGAAAAAATGTCACTTTAAACTAGAAAACCTAGAATTAAATACCAAAAAACGAAAGGACAAGAATAAAACAAAAATCATATATCACATTAGAGTTCGAGATATATCCGAATCGAAAACATATCGCAAACGAACGGTTTTTATTTTTCGTTCCTTCTAACTATACTAGTGAGAAAGATTATTGATGGGACTGCATATAAATGAAAAAATTAGGGCAAAGATAATATTTATTCTAAAAATCTTTAACCTCGGTGGCCTTCTCCTTTTTCCTCCTCTCTCTCTAACCGGCAATTCTTTCTCTCTCTAGCCTCACTTGACCCCCACTTTCTCCTCTCTCGATGCCTCCAACTCCCTCAGTTTATGGAATCCTAATAGAATTTCTAAAGCTTATCCCCCTGTTTATAGAACCTTAATAGAATTCCTTGATTTTGCAATAGAGTTTTTGATACAACCTTAACTCTTCTCCAAAATCAAGAAGACTTCCCTCTCGAAAAGTACAAATCCGAAGACTTCAACTCCCTTTCTGAATATGGAGGATTCAACACCACTAGCCGTAAATATTTCTATATCATACAATAATTCCCTTTCTGAATATAAAGGATTCAACACCCGTAAATATTTCTATATCATACAATAACTAAGCATATATCACGTACGTCCATTTTTATTTGTTTCATGGTTACAGACATCTTTGGTATCTTCGTCAATATTGGAGAATGTGGAATAGTGCATGAAACGACAATACTTTGGAGTCATTGAGAAATATTCACATCATGAATAATAAGTGCGACAATTCACATATTCATACTGTAATATGTCTTTTTGTCATGGAAAAAGTTTATACAAGGAAGCTACCTGATAATGAAGAACTACGGATGCCCTTCAAAAATCCATCGGAAAAGGTGATTTTAATGCTGAAAAATCCTTTGATTGATCATCTCGACATCGAGATGTATGACTATGAAAAATAAAAAAAATTCAAGTCTCAGAAATAGTGCAATTTACAACATATTATCTACACCGTCTTTCATATGTTTATAGATCTACTTGACTTTATCAATTTTTTAAATTTAAAATTTTATAATTAGTTATAGAAATAGATTTTGAGATAATACTAAGAACAATTTATATCAAAATTATATACCATGATAAAATTTGAAGGTGCACCTTACCTCTACACCAACGATGCATCCATATGCAAACTGCACCCTTTTGTCATACACCAATTATTTTATGGGTGGGGTTTGCATAAAGCTGAGGCTCTAAACAATCAAATTCGAACCCACCTTCACATAATATTGAGAAATATGGTTTCAATACGGGAAAGTTTTGTGATAGCCGTAAATTATATTTTCATCTGTAGTTAAAAAATTTAAAGCTTCAACAATAGTGTAGATTGATGAAATCTATAAAAACTTGAAAATCTTGAAAATTGACGGTCTAAAAAATGTGTTACAATATGCACTATTTCCAAAACTTGAAATCCGTTTTTTTCTCATGTCCATAGATCGTGATGTCAAGATGATCAATTTGATGATATTTGAGCATCAAAACAACCTCTTTTAGTGAAAATTTTGAGATATGCTCTAATTTGATTGTTTAGAGCCTAGGCTCTCTATAAACTTTTCCCTTATTTTATTTCTAAAAACAACTTTTCTTTTCTTACAACAATCAGCTTATGGGCAAATTTAGCAGATGCAGGAGTTGAAGCAAGTTTGATAAGAAACCCATTCAAATTCACGTATATGAGAATCGAAGAGTACTCCAAAGGTCACATATTAAACCTTTCAATTAATAGGATTCATAACAATACATAACTATCTCAATTTATTGTGACATTTCTCCAAGCAAAGTCAACCCTAATAACAAATATAATTGCAGAATCCCTAAATGCAGAGTTCCAATCGTTCGCTTCATGGTGTGTATAATAACTTATTCATTATAAGCTATACATTAAATAATTACATCTTCAATTTTTAATCTATTATGTTCATCCAATAGTTAATTTGTGCAATCCCAAAGTATGCTCAAACGACCGGCTTCAATAAACTCAATCTCAAGTATGATTGAAGCTAAATCTTTGAAAGGTATCCAACAAATCACTATAAAAGATCTAAGATGGTTACACAATATATTCTTGAAGCAATTTCTTTCATCTTTAAATAGTCATACTAACAACACATTCTTTTCTCAATGTCATTATATTTTAAAGAGTCGACCCAGATTCGTTGACATAAATGGAACAATAGTTGCAATAGAAAAAACAAACAACTCTAGTTATGAAGGTTGCAATAGGTGCTCAAAAGTTTGTCCCCACTTCCACAATAGCAGCATTTCAATGCACTTCATGCCAGTTTTTCAATGAAAGCCCAAGCAAGAGGTAAGTATGAAAATAAATTTATTGAAAGAAAAAATATTAAAAATTACCAATTTTCACTACATATACTATATTTATTTTTAGGTTTATTATGGAAGTCATTTTTCAAAACCAACAAAAGTCATTGCCAAGACTAATAATGGTTAATAGACATTTCGAGCTGTTGACAAGAATTACTGTTGATGCAATCTCTAAATTTGAACTGAAGGTACATCCCTTATTCCATTTCAACTTTATTATTTGCTTAGATTTCTTTAACCATAATTACTTTCCATTTACTGACAAAAAAAAGGATGGTACCTCAAGTCTTATGGCAAGATTCAAATATCAAAACATATATTGCATCATCCAACTCTGTTCTAAACAACTCAAAACAATCTCAACCTGACATATTGGTCATCCAATTACTTTCTGAGTACCAACTGAAAACATCATTCCATACAATGCAAGAACACAAGGTTAGAGCAATAGGTCACATTAAAATAAATCTTGTTGGGAAATTAAATTGTTATACTTTTCATATACTATTACATATGAAACTTGTTGAAGATTGATGTCTTGTATTCTAAGTAAATATATCTGCCAAGGTGGAGTAAAAAAGATGACTCTGGAGGGCTGTTCAAAGCCCGAAGGGTCGAAGGCTCGTAGGCCTTGCGTTTAATTGTTTTGAAACTTGATATATATATATATATATATATATCCATACAAGGGTATTTCGGTAATGTATACCATCTATCTGAGACTCGATATATATTGTTGCAATTGGGGGTTTATCAAGGGTTAAGGGTTAAGAGTTAAGGGAAAAACACAGATCCCTTTGTAATTAGATAAAAACAGAGAGGTGTGAGGAAGAGAGAATATTGTAACTCTATTTTCATTGCCAGTAAAGAAGCTATAATCTCTCGTGTACGTAAGAACGTTGCCGAACCACGTATATATTTTGTATTTGTTTCTTCTTTCTTTTTTCATAGATTGCTTTTCGTTTCTACAAAATTGGTATTAGAGCCTACAAGGTTGTTCCGCGTTCTGGGTTTGCTACCACGATGACAAGAAAGAGCTCAAGCGTCAAGTATAACATTGAGAGGTTCAATGGAAAGAACAATTTCACCATTTGACAATGTAGGATGAAGGATGAAGGATCTTTTGATATAACAAGGTATGACTGAGGCTTTGTCAGGGAAATCGAATAAACCAGCAAAGATGGACGATGAAGAATGGCAAGAGATGAAGGAAAAAGTGGTAAGTGTGATTCATCTAAATCTCTCAGATGACGCCTTGCTTCATGTGGTGGATCTCGAAACTGCTTTGGAGGTTTGGACAAAACTCGAGAGTATCTACATGACAAAATCTCTAACGAACAAGTTGTTCTTGAAGAAGCAGTTATATTCTTTTCAGATGGAAGAAGGCAAATATCTGCTTGAACATCTCAGCGAGTTCAACCAGATCATGAGCCTATTAGCAAGCCTTGAGGTCGAAATCGAGGATGAAGATAAGACCCTACTTCTGTTGCTTCGCTTCCAGGATCATACGATCACCTGGTTATGACTTTACTTTACGGGAAGGAGACTCTTGAGACGGACGAAGTCACTACTACTCTTATGTAAAACGAGACAAGGAAGAAGACTAGCAGTATTAAATCTCAAGGATAATGTTTCTTTGGAAAACACAAAGAGTAATGAAAAGAGCGGATTAAATCAAAAGAGGTCTGGAAGCAGAAGTTGGTCAAAATCGAAGGGGAAGGGCAAGTTTATTTGCTACTACCGTAAAAAGAAAGGTCATATGAAGACAGACTGCCCGAAAAGAAAGGAGCATATAAAAATGATAGAAATAGGAAAAACATATGATGAAGCTAACGTGGCAGATTGCTCTGACGGAGATAATGTAGATCTTCTCTCTATATCATCAGGTAATAATCAATTTATTAATGTTGAATTTTAGATTTTGGTTGTTCTTTTCATATGTGTCTAAATAAAAACTGGTTCGAAACCTACAAATCGTATAGTTGTGGGTCTATTCTAATGGGGAACGATGCGATATGCAAGACTATTGGAATAGGAACTATCAAAATCAAGATGTTTGATGGGATAGTACGAACCTTATCAAGTGTGAGGCATGCCCCACAATTAAAGAAAAACTTAATATCTCTGGGGGCTCTTGATTTGAATAGTTGCAAGTATACAACAACAGGTGGAGTCCTCAGAGTTAATAAGGGATCTATGGTTGTCAGATGACTGGAATATAGTTACAGGTGGAGCTTCTGTAACTACAGATGTTGAGTCCAACACAGATGACACAAATATGTGGCATATGAGTGAATGAGGTATGATAAAACTTCATAAAAGAAAATTGTTGAAGGGTGTTAGAGCCTGTAAAGTGGAGTTTTGTAAGTATTGTGTTTTCGGTAAACAGTGCAAGATTAGATTCAAAACTGCAATTCATACGAGCAAGGATATACTAAACTATGTATACATTGATGTATAGGGACCTTCACTAATCAAATCCAAGGGTGGAGAAGAATACTTCATTACCTTCATTGACGATTACTCAAGAAATGTCTGGGCTACTTCATGAAACATAAAAGTGAAGCATTCACGAAGTTTAAACAATGGAAAGCAGAGGTAAAAAGGAAGACATGAATGAAACAGAAATGTTTGATATCAAATAATGGAGGGGAGTACAAGTCTAGAGAATTTCAAGAATTCTGTAAAGAAGAGGCGATTGTACATCACTTTACCACACCAGAAACTCCTCAGCAAAATGGTGTGGCTGAGAGGATGAACATGACTATTTTGGAAAGAGCTCGTAGTATGAGATTAAATGCAGATTTGAAGAAAAGTTTCTGAGCAGAAGCAGTTAACATGGCCTGTTTCATCGTTAATAGGTCACTATCTACAACGATTGATTGTAAAATTCCAAAGGAAATGTGGACAGGAGAGCAGGTAGATTACTCTACGCCAAGGATCTTCGGATGTCCAGCCTATGTCCATGTGCAAAGTGGGAAATGTTCCAAATTAGACTCTAAGTCTAAGCAATGCATATTTCTCGATTTTGAGAAGAGAGTGAAGGGATTCAAGCTTTGGAATCCTACTTCACATAAGGTTGTGCTTAACAAGAATGTTGTATTTGATGAATCTCACATGGTGAAGTCAATCAACATGCAAGATGACAAAGTTCAAGTAAATGAAAGTCAAGGAGATGGATCGACTGTCCAGGTGGAGCTAGAAGAGTCTGAAACACCAGAAGAGGAAAAATCATCTAGCAGCATACCAAAACAAGAACAATCACATAGTGAACCCTATAGTTTGACAAAAGGAAGAAAGAAGCGTGCTCACAAAGCCCCTGTGAGATACGGCTTTAAGGACATGGTAGCCTTTGCTCTAACTGTTGGTATTGAGAAAATCGACTCCTTCGAAGATACATTAAGTGATACACAGAGTGATAAATAGATGATAGCCATGATGGAGGAGATGGAGTCTCTGAAAAAGAACAAGACTTAGGAGCTCGTCAGGAGGCCTAAGGGAAGGAAAGTGATTCGGTGCAAGTGGATCTCTTGGAAAAAAGAGGCAGCAACAGAAAAGGAATGTGAAAGATTCAAGGCTAGACTCGTAGCAAAGGGCTACGCTCAAAAAGAGGGAGTGGACTACAATGAAATATTTTCTTCGGTTGTCAAGCACACTTCAATAAGGCTATTACTTGCTTTAGTAGTCATGTTTGATTTGGAGCTAGAACAGCTTGACGTGAAGACAATGTTTTTTCATGGTGATTTGGAGGAATAAATCTTTATGGAGCAACTTGAAAGCTTCAAGGTGCATAGAAAGGAAAATCAAGTTTGTTTGCTCAAGAGATCGCTTTATGATCTTAAGCAATCTCCTAGGCAGTGGAACAAATGCTTCGACTCTTTCATGGTGCGGATTGGCTATTCAAGAAGTGAGTATAATTGTTGTGTTTATTTTAAAGTTCTTGATGATAATTCCTTATTCTCTTGATGCTTTATGTTGATGACATGCTCATCGCTGCCAAGAATGCATGTGACATAACATCTCTCAAGTTTATGTTAAGTTCTGAATTTGATACGAATGATCTAGGGGCTCCTAATAGGATTCTTGGTATGGAGATTCATAGATATAGAAGTGCAGGTAAACTATGGGTAACTCAAAGGTATGTTGAAAAGGTGTTGGAGCGTTTCAACATCGAAAAGGCCAAGTCAGTTAGTACTCCATTGGCGAGTCATTTCAAGTTATCTAAACGACAGTGTCCCACTACAGATGAGGAGATATAGCGGATGTCTCATGCTAGCGCAGTCGGAAGCTTCATATATGCTATGGTTTGTAGCAGGCCGGATTTATCTCATGTTGTCAGTGTTGTTAGTCGATACATGATTAATCCTGGAAGGGGGCATTAGAATGCTATTTAGTGGATTTTCAGATATTTGAGCGGGATGTCAGATCTCGGAATTATATTCAGCAAGAAGATAAGCTCTACAGAACTGGTGGGATATGTTGATTTCGACTATACTGGTGATTTAGATAAGCGAAGGTCTACTACAGGTTATGTCTTCACACTAACAAGTAAACCTATTTCATGGAAGGTAATGCTTCAACCCACAATTGCCTTGTCTACGATAGAGGTAGAGTACATGACAATAGTTGTGGCTGCAAAGGAAGCGATCTGATCGACTGGTTTGGCTCGTGAGTTGGGGGTGGAGCAAGAAGGTACTGTGTTGCATTGTGATAGTCAGAGTGTCATAAATCTTACAAAGAATCAAGTGTTTCATACAAGGATAAAACACATTGATGTGCACAAGATCAGGGAGCTTGTCACAAGATCAGGGAGCTTATGTCAGAAAGAATCATTCACCTGAAAAAATTCATCCGAATGACAATCCTATAGATATGCTTACAAAGCCGGTTACCACGGAGAAGTTCAAGCTTTGCTTGGACTTGCTTAATGTCTCTCATTGTTGAGAGTGAGGGAAGCACCCCATGGCAGGTGGGGGTCCAATAGCATACCTTTATGGAGGTACAGGGACGGGGACGGGGCGGGGACGGAGACGGGGATGAAGACATCTTCAAGCTGGCTCAACAGAATCCAAGCCAAGGTGGAGATTGTTGAGGATTGATGTCTTGTATTCTGAGGAATATATCTGCTAGGGTGGAGTCAAAAGGATGACTCTAGAGGGCCGTTCAATGCTCGAAGGGCCAAAAGGTAATTTGGTAATTTATATCATCCATTTGAGACTCGATATATATTATTGCAATTGAGGGTTCATCAAGGGTTAAGGGTTAAGAGAAAAATACAGATCTCTCTGTAATTAGATAAAAATAGAGAGACATGAGGAAGAGAGTGTATTGTAACCCTATTTTCATTGCCAGTAAAGAAGCTCTAATCTCCCGTAGATATAGGCACATTGTCAAACCACGTATATCTTTGCGTTGTGGTTGGTTGTCTCTTTCTTTTGTGTTTGTTTCTTCTTTTTTGTTTTCGTAAATTGCTTTTCGTTTCTACAAAACTCACGTTATTTACTAACATCATTCTCATTCTCATTTTTACAGGAAACAACAATATCCAAATAAAACCAAGTCTGATACAAGTTTTCTTACTAATATAAGTGAACATGGACTCGTTAATAGCCTCCCTCCATGTCTACGTGTGTATTCAAAACTTTGGTAATGTCTTGTACTCAACATTTTTCTAATACCATATGAATAAATTTCCTTTGTTGCTTATATATATCCCAGTCTTTCTTTCTCATCTATTATGTACTCTTATTTTATGATAAACAGCTACCATGAACGCACATATATTGTACTTTTGTTAAGAAAATTGCAAATCACGTGCGGAGCAGGTGCATATAGCTAGTGCAACTAAGAGGTTTGACAATTACTATATCTCCAACATGAATTATGTATACATGATTCACATCATTGATTGGCATGAGCCAAAAAGCTTTGTAAGCTTTGTAGAAGCAGTAAGCAATCCAATTAAGAAAAGCCATGAATAAGCATGAGCCAAAACCTTTCAAAAAGCACCAAAAACCCCAAAGTGGCTATATGCTATGAAAAGGGAGAGGATTTCCAAGAACCAAATATAGGATTAGGTTCCTCTTCAAAAGAGCAAGAAAGCAATTTATTTCAAGTGGAAATCCAAAATAAATTGCTAAATTGAGCATTTGCAAGTAGATACACAAAATAAAACATAAATACCATGCTCAAATTGTCATGGGTGGTGTGCTATCATTCTGTTCATGCATGACAGCCTAGAACTCACCCTTCTGATCCAAACGAATTTCATTAGTCCAGCACATACACCAAGAGATTTGCAATCAAAAGAGAACTGCCATTCCAAAAATCTTTGCCTGGGTCCCTACATTCGTCTCTCCTCTCAGACTCATGGTACAACTTTCTCTCTCCTCTTAATACTTTATAGTACAAGTTTCTCTCTCAATTCCTAGCTTGTGCCCCTCATCTTTACCTCTATGTAATCTGACGTCTCTCTCTAAACCTCCTATTATAACTTCTCTATTATCACCTCACATTACAAACGCCCACTAATTATAGACTTCTAATACTAATCCTATTCCTAGCACAATTCTTTAGGTTTAACCTAAACTACTATTCTTGAACTCTTGGTTCGTGTGAAACTTTTTTTAAAAATTTTCTTCTCATACGGTCAAGTAAGAAAATATTTTCCTATCAATTGGTCTTAGTGCATCTTTTCAGATGAATGCATCTTTTTAGATGAATAGGTAATTCATTGATGTAATAATAATTCATGAAAAAAAAAAATTCATGTGAAAGTATTTTCTATAAAATATTTTCTCGCAAACCAAATTTGCAGTTAATCCTATCTATTTGATAAACCTGCATGCGGGGCTCTGCTTTTTTAACGTACATTTGTTTATGAAGAGCAAGCTTGGAAAAGCCTTCTTTATGAAGAGATTGGAACACTTAAACATAGTGCGGAAGGACGCATCCACGCTACCCAGCTCTTTGAACATTTCAGTGTCCAAATCGATAATATTTTGTATATGACGGTCTGAAAACAATAAAGTTATTTATCTTTGATTCAAAGCAGTCATAATCACGTATAACCATCTAAGGTGAAATTTAATGGCTTGTGTGTGACACAAAATTCAAGAATTTTTTTTTAAAAAAAAATTTACGTTTAGTCAATAGAATAAAAATAACTATCTAATTTCATCTCTAATGGTAAACACTTGTGACCACCTCGTACCAAAAATAAATAATATTGTATATTTTTATATACATGCACAATTTCTATAAATCCATATAGAAACTAATCACCTCTTTAAAAATCTATTTATAAGATGGATTTTTTGACCTAATTTTTAAAAATAATCTCTAACATAGAAATCATGAACATATAAAAAAAAAAAAAAAAATTAAAAATTAATTTCAAAATTAGAAAACATTTACAGTTGACTTTAAAATAGATGCTTTAATATACTTTACATTATGGTAAAGATTAAAAAAAAATTTAGACATTAATGGTCACTTTTATATGTTCCCATTTTTTTCAAAAAAATCTTAAACATACTTTAAAACACAAATTGATTCGTTAAAATCTATTTTTTTATTAATTTTTAAAATATGTTTTATTTTAATAATTCTTTATATGTTTTTCACATTTTAATCGATTTTTTTTATATCTTTTTTTATTTTTTTACTATACTTTATTGACCGCTTGAGAGGTTAGAACGGTTCAATCGACTGGTTTATTGGTTAAGCCATTTAAACTGCTTCCAAACCAATGTCGGCTAACCGTTCCGATTTGATTTCGTGAATACTGTTTAAATTTTACCGACCGACTCGATCCAATCCCGTTTGGAGTGAACATTTTTAAGCCACCTCCTTTTTCACCTCAAGGCTTTCGTAACATGCATCTTCAGTGGAAAGTAGAAGAATACAAATACTTCATCCTCACAAACAAACACACACAGCCCATCCCCTATACAAAATTGTCCACGTCACACGCCTATCTTCAACCACCGCTGTTTTGCAGTCCAAAGATTAATAAATACTTTCCTTCACACCCCCATTTAAAACAGACGCACGTGTTAAACTCTCAGAACAAACGTGTAAGAAGTGGACCCCAGTAACATGCATGCCTGCCATGGAACGCTCTGCCATTACGAAAGCGACGCGGAAGGACGTCATGTATTATCCCGCTGCGACACCCGGCGTAGTTTTAAGCTACGAAGGCGGCGGTTGTGAACGGCGAATATTGCGCCACGTTGAGCCGGCGGTCGGATCCGACGGCACTTACGCGAGCTCTCTTTGCTCTTTCACAAGCTCCTTCTTCCGGCCATTTTCTATGTTTTTCATGTGTGAAAAAGTATTGTTGGTCCTTCGGGTGTTCCGTCACGGACTCGAACCCTACTTCTCCCCATTCGGCTACCATTTCGGCAAACATATTTTGGAGGTCATCTATTGTGTAGCTCCTCTCCTGCCATACGAAAACAAAAGAATACTTCCTCAGAAACATAACTCAAAAACGAAAATATAAAGAAAAATGTGAAGAAAAGTAGCAAATCAGGATTTGCAGGTACTGTGAAAAACCGGTTCAGGAGATAAACAAATTTATTGCTCATAGCTAATTGGAGGATTAAACGTTTCATATTTTCTCTCTTTCCTAGTATCGACTTGGGTTCCGTTCATTGTAAAAATAACAATAGATTTACTCGATTTTTGAAACTTTAAATTTTATAATTAAAAATAAAAATATATTTTAAAACTATCACAAAGATATTATGAAACCATGTTTCAAGACACTATATTTGAAGGTGGGCTTTACTGTTGTTATCGTTTCGATCGTGGCCTTAGGATCCAAAATATAAAGGGAAAAGTTTATATAGAACCGAGGCTCTAAACAATTAAATTGGAGGCTCTAAACAATCAAATTGGATCCCACTTCAAAAATTTCACTTCAAAAATTTCACTAGAAGAGTTTGTTTTGATGTCCAAATATCCTCAATCATCAGGACGCATGGACGTGATAAAAAAAAATGGCTTCTAAATTTTAAAAATAGTATATTTTACGATGTATTTTTGGATAGTCAATTTTTAATATTTTTAAGTTTTTATAGATCACTCCACCTACACTATTTTTTTTTGTTTTCGAAGTTTTAAACTTTATAAATAAAGATAAGAAGTTATCACAAAAATTTACAGTATTGAAACCACATTTTTCAACAATATTTGAAGGTAAGCTCTGTACAAACCGCACTCGAATAAATATAAAACTGTTCAAAATGTGGCGGGGAACATAAAAAATTCCGTGGGAGAAGTATTCACAAGCTTCGGGTGGAATTCGTACCTCTGCTCTCACGTTAGCCATGAGCCCCACCATTTCCTGTACGAAATCGCAAAAACCCTGAAAATATAACAAAATAAAAATAAGCATTCCTCCAGTAATTAATAATAAGTAATCACTGTGGTTATTAAGTAAAATCAAACATTTGATCATGCAAAACCACTATTATAAATACTTTTATACTCACTTGGTCTGTTTCTTCCTCCGGACTATACAACCCTGCATCGTACAACGTCCTCTTGTTGTGGTCCGATAATACTGCCCCCCAAAATCACATAGAAAAATCTATTTAGACAAAAGTCCAAATAAATAGGAGAAAAAAAATCTGCCACTGGTGCTAAAGTTCGTCTTCGAGGCATTGAGAATGCTCATTGAATGATCAATTCAATAACAGAAACAGATCTCGGATCTCATTGATAATGGCAAGTTTCATACTAAGTATTCCGGCGATCCCCCTACTATCGGAGTCCGAACAATATTAATGTAGCAGAAGAAACAGAGAATAAACAAAAAGAAGTGATGGGTTGCGTACCTTCATATGCTTCTTGAATCTGTTGAAACCTCTTCTTCGCTTCTTCCACGAGACGGGGATCTCTCGCCCACTTATCAGGGTGCCATTTCTGATCAAACACGAGAGATAAAAGATCAATAAAGTATGAGTTGTATGACACGGCGAGTATTTAATGTCTCACATTTTAGAGAGAAACCCCATTCATAGTAGTTAGGAATAGTGTTCGAAAAATCGAACTGCCCTTGAAACCGGCCAAGGGGTGGATCCAAGTAACGGGCAAACCAGCAAAGTGCCAAACTTTTGGAACAGAGAATACCATCTGGTAGAGAAAGAGAGATTACCATTGCAAGCTTCTTGAAAGCACTCCGTATTTCGAAAAGCGATGCATTCTTGCTCACACCCAAGGTACTGTAATAAGAGGGCAGACCTTGATAGATTTCCATTTCTCTCTGCAATGAAACTTCAATCCATAAAACAAAGAGCACAATTTGAAATTCAGAGGAACTCGAATCGTCTACAACGAATGATAGAAGACAGTTTACAAATTTGAATCGAGAATAAATGACCAGGCCGGCAAGGATTTCAGATTTCTGCAAATGATTGGTGCATTTAGGGGAGAGACTTAGAGTGATGAACAAACGAAAATTAAGAACAAGGGAAAGGGGCAGATGGGATATATATGGAGTGAGATGAGACCCATGAGTATTATCTAGAGAGAGAAAGAGAGAGAGGAGAGAGAGTCTCAAGATGAATAGGGAAACATTCGGGATGTTTCTTCTTACGTGGCGCTCTTTGGGGCAGTGTTCCAGAAGATATTTTTTTGATGACGAGCATTATACTTTTGAAAATGACGAAAATATCTTTACCGAGCAACGAAAAATTACTGAAGTGCCCTTTAGTGCGGCGCGAATCCAAGCCACGGCGGGGAGCAGTGTTTTAAAACCCGACCACTGGTTTGGGAAAACCGCTGATTAGGGTCGAAGTTAGGCGCGGACAAAATTGGTTTTTGCCTTTTATTTTTTTTTGTATGCGTAAGATTTCTTAGTGCCGCAAAATCCCATCAAGAATTTTATTTTAATTTTCATTTTAAAAACAAATCATAATATTTTGTAGATTACCCATTCGGATCAATCTAAATTGTGGACCTAACGATCTAACATAGATCCGGAAGGTAAACAATCCAACCGATTGATCTATTTTCTAAAAGAATAGTTTATATAGAGCCCAGGCTCAATACAATCAAACAAGGTACCTCAAAAATTTCACTAGAAGAGGTTGTTTGGATGCCCAAATATCTTGGAATTGATCATCTCGACATCATGCTGCATAGACATGAGAAAAAATGGATTTAAAATTTGAAAATAGTGTATTTTGTAACACATATGTGGACGGTCAATTTTCAAGGTTTTCATGCTTTTATAGATCGTCCGATCTACACTACTTTTTAAGCTTTAAATTTTATAAAAAAAAATGAAAATATATTTTAAGGCTATCACAAAGATTTTTAGTATTGAAACCACATTTCTCAATAATATTTGAAGGCATGCTCTAATTTGATTGTTTAGAGCCTAGGCTCTACACAATCCACACCCTTTTCTAAAACACTCGCAGGAAGTAAAGGTACCACAGTGATATAATTGCTAGAAAATTTATTTTCAAAAATTGAAAATATTGACTACGACTACTATAGTAACTGTCAATTGGGCTGATTATTTGTCAGTGGGTTGATTACCCTTCAAAATGGACAATTTGTCAGTTTTCCTAAGATATCATGTTTTAATATAGTTATTAATGATTCAAACTTCAAATTATCTGATAAAAATTTGGGTACAGTTTGTATAGAGCCAAGGCTTTAAACAATTAAGTATATCGCAACTTTAAATAGTGTCAAGAAATGTGGTTTCAATACTGAAAATCTTTGTGATAGCCTCAAATATATTTTGATATCTAATTATAGAATTTAAAGCTTCAAATATATTTTGATCTCTAATTATAGAATTTAAAGCTTCAATTATATTTTGATATCTAATTATAGAATTTAAAGCTTCAAAAATAGAGTAGATGGAACAGATCTATGAAAACTTTAAAATCATGATAATTGACAGTTGAAACATACATTACAAGATGTACTATTTCCAAAACTTGAAATCCATTTTTTTCTCATGTCTACGCATCTTGAGGTCGAGATGATCAATTTGAGGATTTTTGGGCATCAAAACAACCTCTTCTAATGAAATTTAAATCAGTGGGGAGAGGACCCCTGCCCTTGGTAAGAATTGAGAGGACCTGGGCTCTTTTCCAAAGTTATATAAACATTTTCTTACTTAAAAGGTGAGGTTTGTATCATAGGAGAAAGCGGAAGGGGTGAAATACCTGCTTTGCTCACACTGAAAGAGATGAACTCTGATAAAAAAAACGAAAACCTAGAATCAAAACTTAGAAAATACCTTATATTAGTGATCATATACCTATCTTTGCTTAATTATGTCAAAAGCGATAGTTCTTAGTGTAATTTGCTATATTTCCATTAATAGAGTAAACCGGAATATATAAAGTGTATACAACCGAGAAGAGAGGGAGAAGTTACAACCGAGAAGAGAGGAAGAAGTTAGTGCATAAAGTTAAGAGAAGATATAAGGTTGACGTGGCATGGTAACTGTAATACTCCCCCTCAAGTTAGTGTGTGAGGGTAAAAAATACCCAACTTGTGTTGTAGATGATCAAAGTTGTCTTTGCCTAGTTCCTTGGTGAAAATTTCAGCTCGCTGATTATCCGTTCAAAGATACTTTGTTGAAATGATTCCTGCCTGCAATTTTCTCGAACAACATGGCAATTTAGTTCAATGTGCTTGATGCGTTCGTGGAAGACTGGATTTGAAGCTATGTGCAGAGTAGCTTGGTTATCATAATACAAGTGCATAGACTGAGAATGAATGAAGCCGAGGTCATGGAGAAGATGTTTAAGCCAGAGTAGTTCACATGTGGTGGTGACCGTAGCCCTGTATTCAGCCTCGGTAGAGGAACGAGATACCGTAGATTGCTTTTTTGTAAGCCAGGAAATGGGGCTATTGCCAAGGAAGGTACAATAACTAGTTACAGACCGGTAGGTGATAGAGCAGCTAGCCCAATCTGAATCTGAATACCCTGATAGCTAGAAGTCGTTAGACGACTGCAGAAAGATACCTTTTCTCGGGCTAGACTTGAGATAACGAAGGATGCGAAGTGCAGCACCCATGTGAAGGTTGATGTGGGTTTTGCATGAATTGACTGAGGACATTCACCGAGAATGTAATTTCAGGTCTAGTGATTGTCAAGTATATCAGGCTCCCAACGAGTCGTCTGTAAGGACTGGGATCAGATATAAGAGTTCCATCAACAATGTGGAGTTTGAGGTTTTGTTCCATGGGAAATGCTGCAGGTTTAGCACCTAGAAGTCCAGCTTCTTCAAGAATGTCTAGAGTATACTTTATTTGGGACAGAAAAATGCCTTTGTTGGATCTAGCTACTTTGATGCCCAAGAAAGATTTCAAGATACCAAGATTATTGATTTTGAAGTGGCTGTGTAAAACTCTTTTAATGATCTCAATAGTGGAGTTGTCGTTGCCAGTGAGTATAATACATATACTAGAATAATGATGATCTTGTACTGATTTTTTAAAGTGAACATGGAATAGTATGCTGTAGACTGTTGAAAAGCAGCTTGGAGCAGTGTAGTGGAGAACTTGGAGAACCAGTTACGAGAAGCTTGTTTGAGGCCGTATCGGGATTTTTTTAATTTGCAAACAAGGTGTTCTCCATGCTCCCCCTTTCGAGGAAATCCTGGTGGAAGTCGCATGTAGACCTTTTCTGCTGGGTCTCCATGTAAGAAGGCATTGTTCATATATAATTGAAAGATGGGTCAGCTTTGTGCAGCAGCAATGGAGAGAAGACAAAGAAAAATAAATAACTTGGCTACAAGAGCAAATGTTTTCGTGGTAGTCAATTCCCTCAGTCTGTGCGTATCCTTTGGCAACTAGGCGAACCTTATATCGCTCGATGCTGCCATCAGCATGATACTTGATTTTATATACCCACTTGCACCCGATGGCATGCTTACCGGGTGGTAGAGGGGTAACATCTCAAGTTTGATTGGCTTCCAATACTGCTATTTCTACAGTCATAG
The DNA here is from genome assembly GCF_000471905.2 of Amborella trichopoda. The sequence continues at coordinate 624,362 of NW_006498137.1, forward strand.
CATCTCTCCAGCAAGCATGTTTAGAAGTAGAGGTGAAACAACTAGGTTCTTGGTTAGAAGAGAGGGTAGCAAGAAAAGCTCTTTGGATGGGAGAAATTTTTTATAGGAAATGTAATTGGTAAGGGGATGATTAGTACCTGAGTGAAGACCTACAAAAGTAGAGTGAGTGGTCTCTCGGGAAGAGGCGACTTGGGCACACTTGTAGTCGGCGAGCCATCCAAGAGGACGATCATTGCGAGAGGAGCGGCATGGTGGCTGTGTTGATGATGAACTGAGATTTGTGGGTGAGTGTGATGAGGTGTTGAGTGGCGGAGAGGGCAAAGGGGTACTCGGTTCAGGTGGGGTGGATTGATCATCGATGAGTGGTGGATTGAGGGAAATGGAAGGAGGAGATGGTGAAGTTAGCTCATGGTGGACATCATGAATGATAAGTAGAGGAATAGGTGCGCTAGAATGTTAGATTGTATGGTAGAAGATACAGAAAAGAATGGAAACTGGGATTCATAGAATGTGACATCTCGATTGATAAAGAAGGTCTTGTCTTCCATGTCATACAGTTTATAACCCTTTTGTCTATATGGATAACCAACAAGCACACATTTCTAGCACAAGGTGAAAATCTATCTGTGGTCTTGGTATGAGCAAAGCATAAATAGCCAAAAACATGTAAGTGCTTGTAGGTAGGTTTGGAATGGAATAAGATTTCATGTGTGGATTTTCCATGGAGAATGGGAGAAGGCAAACAATTAATGAGGTAAGTGCCTGTTAAAACACATTCATCCCAAAAGGCGAGGGGTAAATCAGCTTGGAAGCGTAAAGCACTGGCTTTCTCAAGCAAATGGCAGTGTTTGCATTCAACAACTCCATTCAGTTGGGTTGTGTTGACACAAGAGCGTTGGTGAATGATGCCTTTGTCATTAAGGTATGCTTACATTTGAGAGGAAAGGAACTCAGGCCCATTATCAGAGCATTAAGGTTTTGATGGTGGAGGTGAGTTGATTCAACCATGGCAGAAAAATGTTTGAGACAAGAAAATGTCCGCTTTTAAACTTCATTAAAAAGGTCCAAGTACATCTACTATAGTCATCTACAATAGTTAAAAAATATCGTGGACCAATATGTGTTGGTGTAGAATAGGGTCCCCATATGTTACAATGGATCGATTGAAAAGGAAATGAACTGTCATTAGAACTAAGTGGAAAACAATTTCAAGTTTCCTTGGCTACAAGGCAAATGTCACAAGGAGTACATTTATTTACTGAAATAGAAAAAACAGAGTTCAGACACTAACTCCTGCAGTCGTTGGTTGAAAGGGTGTCCCAGTCGGTTGTGCTAGAGTTGGAAAGATGCCGCGTGATTACAGGAGTGTGTTATTCCTAGATCCTTGTAGAAATAGAGTCCATCACGTTCTTCACCTAGACCAATCACCCTCTTCGTATTGAGGTCCTGAAAAACACAAAATTTAGGAAAAACATATGGCAGCACAATTGTGAGTTTGGGTCAGTTTATTGATAGAAAGTAAATTCAAATTGAAAGAGGGTATGCACAACACATCATGTAGTTGAAGAGAGGGAGAGAGGGAACAATGTTCTTTGTGGGAGACAGTAACAATATCTCCATTGGGTAAACATACATATTGGGGTGGATGTAGCGGTTGTGTGCCAGAGGAAGGATTCATGGAGGAGGTCATGTAGTAAGATACTCATGTATCAATGATCCATGGGGATGACTGCGAATTTAAACTAGCACAATGGAAAGTCATACTTGCCAAATTTGCTGAAGACAAGTTGTTGGCAATGTTCAACAAGGACATCAACTGAGATTGTTGCTCAGGGGACAAGTGCACAACAATGGAGTTTTTGCCAAGAGCAAGATTCTCTTTGTTGGAGTGCTCATTGGAGTTGGATGCAACAACGTTTGAATGGCCAATTTGGGAGCCATGGAGTTTGCGGCACTGAGTCTTAGTGTAGCAAAAAACAACCACAGTGGTCGCAACGAGGTCGCTCACGTCCACGGGTACTGTGCAGCTTGTAGCTTTGGTCCCGCACATGACCAAAAATGCCACAGTGATCACAACGTTGCAAAGTACGCCCTTTCGATTGGTTAGGGTTTTGTCAGTCGGTTCGTCCTCTGCCACGACCATAAGGGTCATTGGAGGAGGCTGCCATGGCTTCGCCTTCGAGTGGCTGTGACAGGCGTTGTTTCAAGGACCTTGTCTCTCATCTTGCAATATAAGATCGTAAGTTTTGCTAATGGCAGGCAAATGATCCATGGTGAGAATGTTGTTGTGGACATTAGAGAAAGAATCATTCAGTCCCATCAAGAACTGAGTGACTCTTTCATTTTGTTTAGGTTGGGATATCTCTTTGGCAGCTCCACAAGAGCATTTGGGGAGAGAAGAAAGCGAGTCTAACTCGTCCCAATAACCCTTGAGGGTAGTGTAATATGACAAGACAGATAGATGGTCCTGTACAAGATTGGAAATATCTAGCGAAATGCGATAAATTTAGGCTGCTTTGCCTTGAGAGAAACGTTCCTGAAGATGTTCCCACACTTCTTATGATGTATCAAAGTATTTCATGCTATTGGTAAGATCCTTGTAGACTCCATTCTAGAGCCAAGAAAGTACTATAGTGTTGCAGCGTTTCCATGATGAGAAATTAGCATAATCATCAGCCGGTTTGGTGATGGTCTCAGTGATGAAACCAAGTTTGTGCTTGGCATCAAGCGTTGTGCTCATAGCATGCTTCCACAATGGATAGTTATCGTCATTGAGGAGTTGACAGACAAGAACCATGCCCAGATTATTCGAGTGGTGGAGGTAAAAGGAAGAAGAGTAGTTCGATGTTTCTTCAGATGATTTATCAAATCGTTCGCCATTAGAGGAGAAAAATAAATGACTAAGATGGATGAAACAAAAGATGAAAGGGATCAGTTTTGCTCTGATACCATATCAAAAGTGATAGTTTTTTTTGTGACTTGCTATATTTTCATTAATGGAGTAAACCAAAATATATACAGCGTGTAAAGAGAGGGAGAAGTTACAACCGAGAAGAGATGGAGAAGTTAGTGAAGGAAGTTAAGAGAAAAGAGGGAGGAGTTACAACCAAGAAGAGAGGGATAAGTTAGTGAAAGAAGTTAAGAGAAGATATAAGGTTGACCTGGCATGGCAACTGTAATAAATTCCTTTGTAGAAAAACTTGAGAGTACTCGTCTGGTACCCCAAAAACCCTAAAAATAACCATTTAGAATCCCAATTCCATAACCTATTTAAAACTGATCTAAAATTAGTTAATTGTAATGATAGCAAATCCCATAAGATTTTGAATGGCTAAAGGAAAAAAACCTTCCATAATTAAAAACGAATAAAATGCTGAACAACTTTTGAAATTTCCATCTGTTCATTTGGGGATGTTGTCCTAATTTCAAACTACTCCAAAACATGATTTTTAGTGATTTTTAGTCATAATTGGGCCGGGCAAGCCCTATAGGAAATGGGCCAGGCTGGGCCATCGGTGATGAACTCACTATCCTTGGTGGATCCACTTTGTACTAGTTTGGGAACTATCATGCTTTAAGAATTTTTTTTTAAATTGATATCTACAGTTAAGTAGTTAATGTTCATCCAAAAAACCCTAGAGAATTGGTGGTGTTGTACGACTAAATTGTACATTGGCCCGAACATCTTAGAACATTTGTTTAACCACACTACATTCAAATAATCTTTATTCATCTTTGATATACCTTTTTATTTGTGATAAATGAATTGTAAGAAAAACACCCATTCAACACCCCATCTAGGATTGAGTCTCCAGTCGACCACCCATCTAATAAATCAATAGATTTTAGATTTTGAAAGCTCAAAGTGAACATTTTATTTTCATTGAACTTATTTATTTTTAATTGATCATAAGGTGAATAAGAGAATTTTTGAAAATTTTAGAGTAATAGATGTCCCCTTCATTTGGAGTTCGGTTCCAAGGACCAAATGGTACTTTTGGTCATTTGGTCCTACACCTTGTATACTATACGCCCTTCTACTTTCCCTTCGTGCAAATTAAGCCCGAGGCAAAAAGCTCACGAACAACCACCAATACATGCCATAAAAAATGAACATCAACTTGTGATTTTTCTATAGAGCCAGTCCAAGGAGCAAGATGAAGTAAAAAGAGAAAATGCTGAGATGAAGTAAATTTTGCATATATTTCATTTTTTTATATAATTTATACGTAAATTCCTCTAGCTGACAGCAAATAGTAAAATGGTAAATGGGCCAATTTTGGGCAAAAATTATGGGGAATGTCGGGTAAATCTCTCGCGTTTGCTCTTGATGAGAATTGTTAAGAGTCGTCCAAGAATAATTTGGGTCTCTCCGCCAAGACGTTCTTTTAAATTCAACTTCAACGGGCATTCCTTTGGTAATCCAGGCATAGCAAATGTAGGTGGACTTGTTAGAAATTGGAATGGGTCTAATCTCTTTGGTTAAGCAGGCTCATGTGGAGTAGCTACTGCTAATTGGGTGAAGCTAGCATCGTCACTTCAAGGCTTAAAGATCATTAATGAGAGATTGAGGGGTCAACTTTGTTTGGTTAAAGGTGATTCTCTGATATCCAATGGTGCAGGAGTGGTTGAAGGTGATTCTCTTAATATCCCATGGTGCAAGAGAGAGCAAAGGGTGCCTTTACAAGATTTGCTTGTAAGGAGGGGAATGAGTTGGCTTACTCTTTGGCCAAGAAAGGGGTTAGGTTGGATGCTTCGGTGACTTGTGATGATGCAAATTCTATTTTGTAATCTCTGATTTTCCTTAATAAAATATCGAATATTGTTAAAAAAAAATTTAGGGGGAAAATCGGTCAACTCTTGTTTTTATTTTCATTTTCAAAACTACCTCTCTGTTTGAGGATATCGTCTTCGAAATGTTTTTTAATTTATTTTTTTTAGCTTTTTCTGTTCATAGGGCAGTGCCCAATATAGAAGGTAATTCGATATTCTCATCTTTAAACCACCTTATTTCTTAGCAAAACAAGTTACTATGGTCCAAGGATACCAAATTCATACCTCCCTGAAGTGCATAAGAGAAGGTGGTCCGAGAATGAGTAGCTTGGACTGCCTCTGAATGCTTAACAAAATCAACCTTTGCGCTACGAGGATGCCAACATCAGATCTCTTTGAAGAGCACTATAGAAGGCTGTCTCATGATGGTAACATCGGACCGACTAGACATTGGCTCCAAACATTAGGGCACAACCCTACTATAGATAAATAAAAAAAGAAAAAAAGACATTGCCCTTAGCATTAAGGCACAACCCTATCAATGAAAAAAAAAAAAAGTGATTTGAGGATGGTATTATGAGACTAAAGGTAATTTTAAAAACCAATTCAGATTGACTGTCGTTATGTTTTCTGTACTTTTAATTTAATGTTGACTCATTTCATATCTTAGTTTTTTGTCCGTACGTAATTAACTCAATTATCAAAGACAAAAAGCTATGAGTGAAAAACAAATAATATGGACAGTGTCCTAATATATTGTGGACAAAAAGATCAGACGGAAAAGTACCTCCAGGAATGGGAGATTAACTTTTCACTGGGTTTAAAATGGCCAGTTCGGTGGCGTTTGATAACGGTGTAAAAGGGTGAAAGTCCGTGGTACCTGGCTTTCACCTCGACTGTACAAATCAAATCACGGGTTTGGGGACGTTACAAATGGGTGAAAGTCGGAGCATGTTTTACCCAGATTTGGGAACGTTACAAATGGGTGAAAGTCAGAACATGTTTTACCCCTTTTACTGTTCACTAAAGCAAGGGGTACGGTGTGCGTCAAAGACTCTCATGTCTCTCTCTCTTTCTTCCACGCTCTCTTCATAAACTTTACTAACCCACCGTTTTATCCGTAAAAAACCGTCGTTTCTCTCTCGTTCTTCCACACTCTCTTCATAAACTTTACTAACCCACCGTTCTTCTTAAGGTGACTAATACTTTAAAGAACTGATCTTTCATTGACGACTTATACCAGAGGTTCATGTTTTAAATTTTTTTTTGGTCTTTTGCACTTTATTTTGAGTAATTGGGGTTGATTTCTCTCTTTCCCTCTCATTAAGTATCTGTTTATGTTGAGAGGTGCAGATAGATTGTGGTGTCATTCATCCATTAACAATTTTATGGGTTTGAATTTTTCTTTTTAGTCCTTTGCTGTGTTTCATTCATCCATTAACAATTTTATGAGGTTGAATTTTTTTTGGTGTTTTGTTGTTTATTTCTAGTAATTATGGGGTTGAATTTTTTTTGGTGTTTTGTTGTTTATTTCTAGTAATTATGAGGTTGAATTTTTTTGGCGTTTTATTGTTTATTTCTTTTAATTATGCGGTTCAAATTTTTTTTTTTGGTGTTTTGTTGTTTAATTCTAGTAATTGGGGTCTTTATCTTAATATTTATTTTTAGAATGTTATGGGTTTCAATTTTTTCATCTTTTGTTCTTTATTAATAGGGGGTCTTTATCTCATTATTTATTTTTTTTGGGAACTATATGCTGAGAGTTGCTGATAGATTGTGGTTTTTTGTCCTAATTTTTTTAGCTATCATGAAGCACTGGAATTTCAATTTTTTTACGTGGAACTGAATTTGGGGTTTTGGGGATTCATATACATTAACACGAAAATTACATTTCATGCAAACCTAAAAATTTATTATATTGTTTTTATTATGAAAAATCAAATTTGTTTCTTATTTATATAAATATTGATAGCATCAGGGGGTCACACTTTTATGAAATCTCTAAGCATAATAAACTTTTATGAATTGTATTGGATGGATGGAGACAATCTTATTTAATTACACAATGTTATTAAAACATGACATTTCGTACTTTTTATTAATCGAATATATAATGAATAGTATTACAGGTAGTTTTCAGTTTTTATATTGCCAAGTGAAATTACCAGGTACCACAGTTTATTAAATAGGATTTATGGGTGTGATACTACCAATTTTTATCTACATCCCAAAATCCAAATAAGGTTTAGAGCTTCCACGATACCAAATTTCACCTGTATACCATAATAAAAAGAAAGTTATCAACAGGGTGATTCCCAAAAAAACTACAGTGAAAGTATCAACGTCAGGGTAAAACATATCCCAAACAATTGGTAGCATAGGGCTTATATGATGTGGATGTTACGTAACACATAGCCAAGGCATCTATCATCTGTTCTTAAGATGGAAGGTGGAGATGAGCCATCGTGCAGCAGTGATATACATATTAACCTTACATGGTTCTTCTTCACCGTTCCTCTTAAAAATAGATGGTGGATGGCGCATGATATAAATGCTAGTGGGTACAGAAGTGGCGCAACCACCGTCGGTTGAGAATACAAATGGCAGAGGTACTGCCTATTTACATCGCCATTGGATTCAAAGAACGGCTCATCTTCACTTTGTATTCTAAAAAGACAAGTAGATCCACTGCATATTTACATCAAAGCCGTTGTGCATTTAGTCTCCCTTTAAGCAGACCATTGTACTGGCAGAATGGAAAGGCCATATGATATAGACACACATGTGTGACCATAAGAAATAGACACGAATGTCAATCATAATAATTTTAAAATGGGTGTGGTTTGCATGAGGTTATCATAAATGTAATTTCGATATAAAAAATTCTTAAGAAGGTTTGAGAATCTATTTTTATATTTAATTATAAAATTTTAACTTTAAAAAATGGTTCAAATCAAGCAGATCTATAAAACATGTGAAAATTTGAAAAATAGACGTTCCAGATAATGTGCTGCAAGATACACTATTTCGCGGACTTGAAATAAATTTTTTTTTTTCGTATTCATACATCTCGTTGTCGACGCAAACAACCTTTTATGATGGATTTATGAGGCCCAACTAAAACATCCTTCATTTGGAGGTGCACTTTTAATTCTACATTTTAAAGTTTAACTTTATATAAAGTATAATCCTTTTATGGGTATTCTTACACATGGAGTATTTTTTTAATATACTCAATATTTTTTTGCACGAAATACCTTTATACCCATATGTAGTAACTTTTTTGTCTAGGGGTATATTAGATAATCAATTAAGGGTAAAATCGTTTTTATTTACAAAAAAAAAGTTATGTACTAAATACGAGTAATGATACTATGAGACCCTTCCACACCTATGTGAGTAGGACCTCAAATTATCAATATTAAATTTTGATACAGATCTCTAAAAAAGTTATGACATGGGTATAGGACTTGGATGAATGAGTTTTCTACATATGTGTGTCAAAATTTAATGGTGATCCTTTGGAGTCCTACTCATAAGGGTGTGAGAGGATCTCATAGAATCATTATTCATTAAATATAGTTGAGAATGTCATTATTCACATGAGGAGTGACATCACGTATCTAGAGTATTTTTATTGCTTATTACCCACTAATAGACTATTAATAGTTTCTTATAGAAATATATATTTTATCACTCTTAATGACCAAAAATATTCTTGCTAAAAAAAATTAGATAGCAAATTATTGTACTGAGTATCCAATATTGAGTACATTAAGAAAGAATAGGTGTACCCCAACAAAACCCTTTATAAAATTCTTAAGAAAAATAAGATTTCTATTGATATCAAATATTTTTTAAAAAATACAAGAGCTTAAGTTTAAAAAGCGCCTAATGTTAATAATAAAAACATTGGAGAACCTCATATCCATGTCATCACTAGATTGCAAACGAAGCACTCATGGTAATGGGAAAAGGGTTGGGTCGTGGTGGTAACACCCGCACACTCTAGTCATCATATTAGGGTTTCCATTTTTACCACTAAACCTTCAAAAAAAATGCATGACTTGTCTTCCCCAATTAATTATCCAAAAAAAAAAATTATGGTAATAGAATTTTTAAAGTAAAAGGTGGCAGAACCCCTCAAAAGTCGATCAGTCAACAAACTAAGCTAATAACCCAAAATATTCTCCTACCATTATCACCCATTGAGTGCCCAAAGAAAGCCATTCCCTTTCAAATTACTTTAATAACAGTGAAACCGAATCTCTAACTTTACAATAGAGAGAGCATATTTGTCTCCCTTTCACAGTTCATGGATTGAAGAAAGAATAAAATGATTGTGTTTCACTCAATAAGACCGCTGATAAAACCTTGGAGGTGAAAGGCCTTTTCCATACCTAACCACTTATTTAGAGAGAGGAAAGTGTTATGAATTGGAGGGGTGGATGAGAATGGGGTGCAATGCCTGTGGAAAGAAGATCAAGCAAGCCCTACGGTCTCTCAATGGTAAGGCCCTATTTTTTCTTTTCTTCTTCTATTGATCATTAATTCATGGGCTTCCTCTCGGGTGCACTTCTACCCGATTACATGATATCATTCACCTTCTGGTTTACTGCTTAGCCTGGTTCTATTCTTCCCATGAATTAACTATCTACCAGTGTTTCAAAACCACAAATCCGGGATGGGACTCTGCCCATGCCCGGGTCTAAGTAACTCGCGGGAGTTGAGCAGGGTCTTGGCCGAGCTAAAAACTGCTAAAAACAATTGAAAATATAAAAAAAAAAATAGGAAAAAAATGTTTAGAGTAAAATTAAATAAAACACATCTAAGAAAGAATAGGTAAAAAAAAAGTAAAAATGGATTTTGAAAAAATCAATATGTGATGGGGGTTACTTCATAAATAATCTAAAAAGAAGGGAAACTGTAAAATAAATATTCATGACCAAAACACTTTTTAATTTTTGCTTAAATGATAAAAGCTATTAAAAAATTTAATCTTTGAGATGTATTTTTGGATCTGAAACTTCATAAATTGATAATCTCATGATCATTAATCTCAAAAAAAAGAAAAAAGAAAAAAAAAGAGCATTTGAAACTCAAAAATCTATTATTTTATTTCTTTCACCACCATTTCTTTTCAATTCTTTGTAAATCATCCAATGTGCACTACTTTTGAATTGCAAAATCATGTTTTAAAAATGGAAATGCATATCAAAAGACAATGTGTTTCTGTTCGCAAAACTTGGCGATATAAAATGACAATGTAAATACTGCCCGGACTAGAAACCTCTCATAAAGAGGTAATATAAAATTAGGCACACTAATCAAAGACACCATTTTACTGCTTGATTGTCAAAAGAATGGCCTATATTATATATAACTTAATTTTTTGTCATTTTTTTTTTAAAAAAAATGAGTTGGGCTAAGGCGAGTTACTGGGACTCGCCTGAGTAACTCACCTAAGCCAGGTCCTAATTACCTTAAAATATTTTTAATATTTTTTATATTATAGTAAAGATTAAAAATCGTTTTAGTCATTAATAGTCACTTTTATATGTTCTCACCCTTTTATATAAAATTTTAAAAATATCCACGGGCACAAATCGATTTGTTAAAATCCATATTTTTCATTAATTTTCAACTTCATTTGAGTATTTTGTTTTAATCATTTTTCATATTTTAGTAGAATTTTTTTTTAGGTATCTTTTTTTATTTTTTTCAACACTTTTTTATATGCTCGCTGGTTAGAGCATTTGAATCCGCCGGTTTACCAATTAAGCTGGTTAAACCGCTTCCGAGCCTATGTCCGATTAACAGTGCTGGTTTGATTTTGCGAACACTGGTTTTACTTCAAAAATCCAGGCCATAGACGAATTTTAGAAGTTGACTGCATTTGAACATATGTTCCGGATTGTCAAAAACAAAAAAAAGAAGACTGCATTTGGGCACGACCTCATTTAAAATTTTCCCAATGCAATCTGGTGTAAAGAGAGAGAGATATTTAAAGTTTTCCATTAATCAGGTGTTATTGATCTTTTTTGTGACTGCGGCAGCAAGATTTTTCAAGCGAAGGGCACAACAAAGAACATGGAATGCTTCTCCAATGCAATCTAAAATCGATCAAACGCAAAAAATTCCGATTTCTACCTCCACCGAACCATTTGAACCTCAAGACCACCGACCCCCATTTTCTCTCTCAACCCACACCCAGATAGTAGAAGAGAATTGTGGCCCTACGATCACAAAACAAGCGGTGGTGGCCCAACAAGACCAAATTCCTCAACGCCCTGTTTCTCTCTCTACCCACGCCGAAATAATGGAAGAGAGTTTCGCCGAAAGATATGGAAATTTCGGCTGGTGCGACACCCGTCAGGGCTTTCACGAGCCACGAGACGAAACGCGGACAGGAATTTATCATGCTGCCCGAAACGAAACTTGGGGAACACACCGCCAATTGCGGCCAATTTATTCTCCGGAATATGGCTTTTGCCGGCCATATAATGCCGGATTCCCTCTAGAAAGAGAGTGGACCATCGATTTTCCGACTCCTGCTCGTGATGCGAATCGAATCGACTCGATGTTTAGCGAGGAGAACCCAAACGCGTGCTGTATAGTCTAGAAAGAGGCTACGGATTCTCTCTCTCTACATTTTGTAGGGAATCCGTTCTCTCTCTCCAGGTTTTGTACGGGATTTTTTACTTTTATTTGTAATGGAAGGTGCCGTATCTGATGAGGGGGAGATCGGACGGTGGGGAGTGGGGGTTGCGTGATAGTTTGGGCGATCTGGACCGTTGGTGTATGTTAATGTGGATAGGGTTTGGGTTTGGCTTTGCTTTGTGTAGAGTGTTGTTTATGAGTGGGGAGGGTGGGTTGTGAGTGCAGGGTCTTGGAATCAGATTCACATCTCAACTTCTCCACCACTTCCTCTTACTTTCTTCTATGTGAATTTGTTTTTTCAAATATATAGTGTTCTCAGTGGAAGTGAGGCTTGCTCATCAAGATTCATCCCTGTGCATTAGAGTGTAGGGAAAATCGAACCGCAACGGTTAACCGAACATGCCCTACCGAAAGTTGTCAACCGGCTTGACCGGTAAACTGGACTGTTCAACCGTATTAATCAAGCAAGTACCCGGCATTAAAAAAAAGTATTAAAAAAATTTAAAAATCGATTTGTACGTGGGGGTATTTTTTGAAAGTTTTCAAAAAAAATGGGAAAAGTCAAAATAAGTATTAATAGCGAAAACAATTTCCAATCTTTGATAGAATGATGAAAATATATTTTAAGATTATCACAAAGATTTTCAATATTGAAATCACATTTTTCGACACTATTTGAAGGTTTGTTTTACTTTGATTGTTTAACAACACCTTTTATATAATTTTTTATTAAAAAAAAAAAAACTCAGCCCATCACCAAAACCAACGGACCGAGGAAGTTACTGGTCAGAGTGCTCGACTTTTTATTCACTGGTTCACTACCAACGGCAATTGTAAGAATCTAGGGTTGTAAATGGGTGGTATCGTGATCGGGATCAAGTTAGGTCCTAGTGGTCCAATCCAAGTCTAAATAAAAATATAAGTAATTTATGTATGGACACAAAATAAATAAATAAAATATAAAATGAGTCAATTTTGGCCATAAATATTGAGAAAGGTTATTTACTGTAGAGTTTTTAATTTTTTCCCATAATTCCCTCTTTGCGCATCTAGCATCCATGAATTGGTTTAAATTTTTATTTTTTTTAGTTATTTTTTTATTGTTTGGGCCGTGTTCTATGTTTTAAGACAGTTGGCGATCGATCCGAGGTGCTATCCTCGGACCACCCACATTATGTATAGTGTTACACCACATTATAGGTAATTCGAGGATGAAGATCTCGGACTACCCAAATTGTCGTGTTACAACACATTATTGGCAGTATGAGATCTCCATCCTCAAACCACCTAATGTGATCGAACACCATAGTGTAGATGGTCTGAGGATGGGACCTGGGCTTTCTTTCAAGTCGGAGGCTTCCATGGGCTTTCTGTAGTATGTGAAATTGGGTATATGACTTTTTTCCTTCTTTTTCCAACTGCTTTAGATATGGTTAACTATATGGTTATTAGCTGTGCTTGTGAAATAACAATATATTATTTGAAGTTTGGCTAAGGATTATGCCTTTTATTGCGGAGTGAGTATTATATGAAGTGCTCACTATACAATTAAGGCATATCTCTAAATTTTGTCAAAAGATGTAGTTCCCGTGTTAGAAACTTTAGGATGGTTTTATAATCTATGTTCAACCCTAATTATGAATTTTAAAATTTAAAAAACAATACAAATTAAGCAAATCAAGAAACATTTGAAAATATTGAAAATAAACAATCCAAATAACTCGTTACTTGATATAGTATTTTAGGATACATATATATATATCGAAATCAAGGTGATCAATTGGTAAAGGTTCTCCAACTATTAGAACACGCTTTTTATTGGAGTTTTAAGGTACATTTTGATTGAATGAGGTTGCAACCTTATATAAACTTTCTCCATTATTGTTTGCCAATGTCATGAGTCGTTGAGGCTATCTTGCTAAGTCAATTATTCCTTTGTGGGTTCCCATTAATGAGAAGCATAAAAAATGAATTTTGCAAATAAAAAAGGCAAAAAACAACCAAGCGAAGGCCTTAGTTCATCACACGTCTACTCCCTTTCTCTTTTATATATATATATATATATATATATAGTTCATCACACGTCTACTCCCTCTCTTTCATGTAATATATATATATATACACAAGTCATTCTCTTCCATCACTGAAGAAATTATTATCTTCATCTATCTAGGCATGGCTCTCTTAGTCGTCCTCCTCTCCATATCACTTTGTGCCGCTTTGGGATATGATGCCCCTCCACCAAACCAAGAAGACTACATTCATCCTAAACCAAGCAAGGCCTCACCCTTCGCAATTCAAGGAGTTGTGTACTGCAATCCCTTCAAATATCCACCTTCTAACTTGCTCCATCAAGCCTTTCCTCTTCCATGTAAGCATTATGATGCATATTCATTTTCTACATATTTTTAACCATTTTATTACTGTTCGTATTTTAGTAGTCCAAATATTTGATGGTCTCCTTTTTTTTTTCTTTTTTTTCTTTTTTTCTTATAAATTGAAATTTCAGAAACGGTGATGATTTGGTGAGATGTTATGGTAGAATAGTGCTTGGTTGCCATTGGATTAGTGAGTAGGATGATCTACACCATCTAAACATTGCCACATGGGCAATGCTCCATCTCAAGTTCAATTCCTACCACGTAATTATTGAAAAATAAATCTTGCCATATTTTAAGAAGGGAATGTATATAATGGAAGTACTTATTTTTGGTATAATGAGATCGCAATTATTATTGACCATCAGATATGAAATCAGATGATTGGGGATGTGCCATTGATTGAGCAAAATGTTCAAAATAAATTTTTTGAATGTTATGACACATTTGAATCCATTAGATTTTACATGCAATAGCTAATAATGATAGACATGCAATGAATTAATGACTTTTTTTTAAATGATTTATGCATATAACTTTGTGTAGGGTGCAAAGTATAAAATAATACAGATAATATGACATCCCTTGGATTTATTTATTTTTTTATAGAAATGAGGAAATTTATGAACATGCCTAAATTGTATGTTGGAAAGTATTTTGACAGGGTTGCTACCCTATCAAAATAAGTAATGTGTCACCTCAAAACTCACAAAAAGTTATAAATCTAGCATTGAAAAACCTTTAAATCGATCACATTGGCTTTGACCATTATAATTGTAAACAAAAGATATGATTTCAAGCCCTAAAAATAAGTTGTATTATACAACTCATTATCTTGACCATTTATTTCATCCTAAACATAAGTGTTTTAGGATCTGCAATATTTGTACCATTTTTTTAGCTTCAAATTTTATAATTAATGTTGAAAATCGATTTTAGAGTCATCATGGAGATTTCCAATGCCTAAAGTACTTTCCATATGAGAATTCAAGGTGAGGCTTTACTTTATTTTCATATAACCTAGGCCCCATGTAAAGTGCATCCTTGTATGTTTAATTGATAGGAGTTTCATGAGTTCCCAATGCTAAAAAGATGTTTTGACTTAATAATAAGCTTGCCTTCGACATGAAAGGATCTTATTTTCAAAATGCCAATCCATTGTTTCAAAACATCTCTAGGTTTTGATTATTATAATATAAACTTCTATCGCATCGCAAAGTACGAGTTTTCAACCTATTAAACATGTCTTTTTTAAAATATAAGGGCAAGCAAAATATACTTTCCCTACTACATATGACTGATATATTTCTCACTATTCAAACGTCCATTCGAATGGACGGTTGAGATGACTTCAATTACAATGCCATATTTTTTCACTATTTTATTTTTAATTTTTTTCTACAAAACATTTTAACACAAAATTTTGGATGTTCACGCCTCTCTCAAACTTGCGCTTGTAAAAAATATAAAAATAATATTCTTAATAAAATAAAATAACCAAACTGCCCCTGAAAGTTTTATGGGTATTTTGGTTATTATATTTTATAGGTATTTTGATTATTAATATTTTTTAATATTATTTTTAAGTACCTTTCATTGAGATGATGGTACATACCAAATTTTATATTCATATAATTTGTAGATAAAAATTAAAAATAAATACTATGAAGGATCAGATCTATATCAAATGGTCAGTGGCGCACTTGATCTAAATTGAACGGCTCGATGAGGAGGAGAAGTATATATCTTTTATACAATAGAGAAAATATAAAAACCTTTCCCAAAATATTAAGGGTGAAATGGATCGCCACTAAAGGAGAACGGTGTAACTTATTCCATTGCTTCCAAACCTATATCATGGGTTGATTACATTAATAACTTATTAAACATGCACCTTAATAAGTTAAATTTTAGATTCCATTTTTTTGTTCTACGATTTAGATCAAATAGAGAAAAACGCATCATATATATTTGTTTTATGGATCATAAGACCCCATCTTTTCTTTTCAGTCCATACATAAATTTCTCACTTCATTATTAATTAGCGTTTCGGGACTTAACCGAGTCCATTTGGACTTGGCCGAGAAACTTGGTGTCGGCCCTATTTTTTTTTAATGATGATTTGGGAAGTTTTTTCTAAACATCCTTTTTTCTTTTTTTTTCTTGTTTGTTTGAATATTTCAAGGTAGAAACTAAAAATTTTAGTAAGTTTTTTTAATGTACTTTTGTGAACTTCTAAAGAATCCCATTGTGCATTTATATATTTTTTATTTTTAATAATTTTAGTGATTTTTAATATTTTTTTATTTTTTTTCTGATTTTGTATCCCCTTTTTGACAAGTGCATTATGCAGCCGAGTCAATGCACGGAATATTCTTAAAAAAAAAATTAAAAAAAAATGAACCAAAATTAATTAAATTTAGGGATTGTATACAATGAGACCATTTATCTTTGGAATAGGGAGATCACAATTACTTACAATTATCCGATGTGAAATCTGATAGCATAGGTGAGTCACAAAGTTTGTAAAATATGCATTTGAACTCTGAGCTTGGTCAATGAAATAAATACAACTACCTAATTTCACATTCAATGGTCAAGATTTATTGTGACTACTTCGTACCAAAGGTAAATGATCTCATTATATAATTTTCCTTAGATTTATAAAAGAAGTTCTTCTTTTTTTTTCTGTTTCTTTTTATAAGAGAAGTTCTTAATGGTCTTTTTTGTTTTTGTGGGTGGGACTTGGTTTCAGATGGTAGGGTGCGAGTGGTGTGCAATGGTGGGGAAATTGTGGACAAAAGGACCGATACAAACGGCTATTATTTTGCATGGTTTGAGAGGGAAAGGGAGGCGTATGATCCCTCTAAAGAGTGCGAGGTTTTATTGGTATCTTCACATAATGGGGCGTGCAAAAGAGCAACGGATGTGAATGGTGGGATAAAGGGAGCTGCCCTAAAATTGGAAAAGAAGCTCAATGAGACTAATACAGTCTTGTATTCATCAGGGCCTCTTGTTTTTGCCTATTGATTCGAGAGAGAGAGAGAGAGATGAGTTGAGTTGGGGCTCCCGACTGTTTCAGCATTTTTCCTTCCTTGAATAAAGTCAATTGTTTAACCCAAAACATTATTTAATCTTGCCGGAGCATATTGTTGATTCACTCCCCATGGGAAAGATTTTTTTTTTTAAGGGAATTTTATCTAATTGCATATAAGAATGGACTATTTAACAATGGAAAAAGTCTATATAAAGGTGAGGCCTTAAACAATCAAATTAAGGCACACATAAAAAAATCACTGAAACGACTTGTTCTAATGCTGAAAACCCCTCACTTCAATCATCCCGACATCAATATGTATGGACATGAGAAAAAATAGATTTCAACTCTTGGAAATAATACATTTATCTAGATCTATAATTTTCAATATTTTTTAAGTGTTCATCGGTTTGCTTATTCTACACTATTTATAATCTGTAAATTTTATATTTGGAGCTGAAAATAA
Source organism: Amborella trichopoda (assembly GCF_000471905.2). The sequence continues at coordinate 641,676 of NW_006498137.1, forward strand.
ATTTTCAGACCATCATAAAAGATTTCTGATAATGAAACAACATATTTTGGTACTATTTGACATTGCAACTTACTTTGATTGTTTTGGGTCTCGGCCTTATACAATACCCTTTAACAATGGTACGTATCTTTTGATTTAGTTTCAAAATACCCATTAAATTATACATCACACAGGGTTGGAATAGTTGGAAAACTGTTAAAATGTAAAAAACGTTGTGTATTTTGATAAGTTTTTATGAAAAGTACTAAATTTTTATTAGAAATTTATTCAAGGACTACAATGAAGATAATATAAAAATTGTTAATTGAAAAAGCAATGTATTCACGCCCACACCCTGTTTAGCCAGCCCATCTGCCTCCTCATTAGCTTATTTGTAGACATGCCCAAAAGACACTTCCATTCTACTACAACTATCATTATCTCAAATTAGAAGTACCTTAGTTTTCAAGAAATTTTTCGCTCATTCTTGCAGCATTTTATCATAGTCAACAAATCTCCTTTTGCAATGATCATGAATACCAAGTGTTCTACTTCAATAATCTTTGAATCCCATAAAATAGTTGATCTTAGTTATTTACGCAACAAAGGAGGAATATGATCATGAATATAAACCATCTGTATTATTTAAAAATTAATTTGTATAGGTACCTTGTCAACTATTTTATTAAAGACTCCCTTCTCACCAAAAGGTAGGGGCTCAAATCCCCACTGAGTCACATTTATGTAAAAAGGGCTAGGGTCAGATAGTAGCACCCCCTTACTGTAGTTATCAAGTTGTGATTTTCATTCCTGCTAACACCACTTCATTAATACCTTCAAAACAACTAACTAAAGTATTTGAAAAAATGGGTAAGAGCCTGACTTCCCCATTAGATTACCCAAAAAAGATAAAAAAAAAACCTATTTTGCTAGAAAACGTCACCAAACAGTGGAACTCTTAACTAGTGATGGCATTTTTGTTAACTTAACCACAAAATGGCCAAATGGTTGCCCAGTATCCCTCTTGTTATATGTTCCAAACTTGGAATAAGAGCTTTTAAAATATGTAAGTTTTGAAGCTTAAAACAGGCATTGGTGTACATACTTTTGCTCAGATGACTAGCTCCAAATTTGACTTTTTAATAAAAGGAAAAAGTTTGTATAGAGCGGGGGCACTAAACAATCAAATTAGAGCCCATCCCAAAAATTTCACCAAAAGCTGTTGTTTTGATGCCAAAATATCTCAAATTGATCATCTCAACATCAATATGCATAGACATGAGAAAAAAATGGATTTCGAGTTTTGAAAGTAGCACATCTTATAACGCTTTTTTGGACCATCCATTTTCAAGATTTTCCAGTTTTTATAGTTCTGCTCAGTGTTTTAAAAAACGCCGAGTCGAACCGGACTCGCCCGGTTCGACTCGAAAATCGTGAAAAGGGGACCGGATCGCCTAAAAAATCGGAAATCGTCCGGTTCTAGAGAGAACCGGACGATTCTGTACAGTGAATCGCCGATTCACTGTACGGAATCGGCAAGTCCGAACAATGAATCGGCGAGTCCCGTACGGAATTTTTTTTTTTTTGTTTTGTAATCCATGATAGATTTTTTTGTAATACTTGATCGATTTTTTTGTAATCCATGATCGAATTGTTTTTTTTTTTTGTAATCCATGATCGAATTTTTTGGTTTTTTGTAACCCATAATAGAAGTTTTTGTATTCCA
>NW_006498137.1:643662-697812 GCF_000471905.2 Amborella trichopoda
CCCAACAGCAACACTGTAGGGATGAGCACGAAATACTATAAATTAAATGCTGAATGGCCGTTCATGCAGGGAAAGAATATATCAATATTCGCATATTCATTCAAAAACATGAAAATTCTTAATGGAGTACCCTCATTTTTTATTGAATTCCTAAAAAACAATATTTATAATGAATTTTAATAATTTTTTTGAATTTTTTTTAAGCTTTATTCTGACCGATTCACCCGATTTCCGATCCGGATCCCCAATTCGCCGATCCGGATCGGTTTTTTGGAAGCCCGATCCGGATCACCGATCCTTTTTTTAAACCATTGGTTCTGCTTGATCTATAATATTTTTGAAGATTTAAATTTTATAATTAAAGATCAAAATATATTTTAAGACTCTTACAAATATTTTTATTATTGAAATCAAATTTCTTGACACTATTTGAAGGTGGACTTTACTTTGATTTTTTAGAGCGTCGGCTCTATTCAAACTGCACCCTTAATAAAAAGCATGGTGTGATGGGTTGCAGCTGGGAATACGAGAAGTAATTTAGCTCAAGTAACCTAAACAGATAAAATTATCCAAATATATCTTGAGGGTTAAAATGGGGAAAAATGACAATTTGGATATTTTAATGTGATTCTTGAGTATGCACTAAAATGAAAATATTCTTAAAGAACCAATCATTTTATTGTAAAACTGTTGTTTTAACGATCTAGATTTTCTATGGTGGAGTTCAACAATTCTAGTGATATTTTTGGTAACTAGTTTCAAATAAAGGGATGGTATTGATATAGATGCTTGAAGGGTGTTAGTACACCTTTCAATGGTTGATTGAACCGTGTCATCAATCGCCCAAAAAGAGTTTTATATTTTATTTTTATTTTTATTTAAAAATATTCTTTATATTTGGGGTATAGATGTATTTCTATGGTGTATGAAATAAAAATAATAACAAATATTTTAAACAAAAAATTTGACCAAAATTCCTTTGAAACAAGTTAAGGTTATCTTGATGAATTTTGTATTCAAAATATTTTTCCTATGAAAAACATCTATAGCCCAAAATTTAGATAAATGTTATTTTAAACAAACAATAAAAATAAAACACGAAACTCTTTTGTAGCCGTTAGATGTTGTTATGTTTAATATGAGCTATACAAAGGGGTTGCATCCCTCGACATCAATGTTATATACAAGGAAAAAGTTTATATACAGCCGAGGCTCTAAGCAATCAAATTATAGCCCGCCTCAAAAATTTCACTAGATGAGGTTATTTTGATGGCCAAAAAATATCTTCAAATTGATCATCTCAATTTGAAGATGGATTTCAAGTTTTGGAAATAGTGAATATTGTAACACATTTGTGGACCGTCAATTTTTAAGACTTTCAAGTTTTTATATATCTGTTCAATCTACAATATTTTTGAAGCTTTTAAATTTTATAATTAAAGATGAAAATATAATTTAAAGCTATAACAAAAATTTCCAATATTGAACGTACGTTTTACTTTGATTGTTTAGAGCCTCGGCTCTATTCAAACCGCATCCTATATATAATCCAACGATTTTCAATCCATATCACCAATTTGGATGAAATTGGTTGGGGATAAACTGGTTTTGAGATGGTATGTATCCCAACCCAATTCTTTTCCCAACCCTCTAATATAGTTTTTCCATTATTTTTAGGTTTATTTAGTATTTTCTTATGTCACCTTTAAATCATCACCCTATAAACCCCTATTTTTATTTTATTTATTTTCAAATAGTATTTTGGATAATCGATTTAGAACGACCAAGACCTGATCCAGATCACTAATCCAATGATCTCACACAGATTCGTGGCTCAACAACCCACTCCACCAATCTAGGTCTTAAAACACTAGTCCACATGATGCCGATAGGAGACTTTCTATCAATAAAATATAAGGGTGTTTATGTCAATCATATTCTAGGGTACATATATTATGCTTCCGCCGGAGCATAATTTACTTATAGTCTCTCAATTAAAAGACCTAACTGGGAGGATTTTCAATCAAAATTTTGAGAACTACTTAAGAATTGATAATTATTCTTAAAAGGATTGAAATTTGAGTTTTCAAACAATTAGATTTCAACATCTAAAAATTGAATGGTCTCTATTCAATCTCGAGTCATCATTTCCTTCCATCGTATAGAGGTTGTAATTAAGAATTTTTTTTATTGAGATTAATCTATAGGTTAATGATGCCACATCCATAATTTTGGTGTTCTAAAATTATTTCTAGATGGGATTTTAGGAGATTCTACTCGCGCCCATAAGTAATCTTTCTAGACCAGGCCTCATTTATCTCTCTGCCTCTGAAAACAATTATCTCAGATCGCAAGAATAATGATGGCCCTTTTTCTTTCTCTTCTTCTGTTTTCCTCCCTAAACGTTGTCAACGCCCGACCTCCTCACTCTATCGCCGTAAAATCGCCGGGATTTTCACCTGAATCTCTCTCATGGGACGATTCCGGTCAACACTTCGTCATCGCCTCCCCCATCCATGCGACGGTCCTGACACTTTCCGACGCCGGCATCTTACAATCCCTAATTTCTGACCCTGATTTCGCCGGAAAGTCCAGCCTCTCAAGTTTAGCCGTGGACGCCAAAAACCAGCGACTCGTGGCCCTCTTTGTCAATTCATCGTCTCCCTTCTTGGCCTCTTACGATCTAAAATCCAGAAACCAACGCCTCTTTGTAGCCCCACTCGCCGGGAAACTCACCGAGAAATTTTCCGGCCAAGTCGCCGTCGACTCTTTAGGCAACGCCTACGTCACCAACCCAACAGGACATCTGATATGGAAGATAAATCCTAACGGTGAGGTCAACCTTCTATCACAATCTTATTTATTCTCCTCCCCAAAAATCTCAGAAAAAAAAGAGGAAATAGCTGAAAATTCCAAGGAAATTGCCAGGAAAATAGAGGAAATTGATGGAAAATCAGAGGCAATCGATGGAATTTATGCAATTGCATATAGTAGAAAGGGTTATTTACTGGTGGCTCATATGATAACGGGCGATATTTTTAGGGTTGATTGCGATGATGGAACGGTAAATAGGGTTTTGTTATCTAAGAATTTGGATGGAATCAAGGGTTTCGCCGTTAGACGTGATGGTGCTTTGGTGGCCGTTACGAAAACGTTCGTTTGGCTGCTGATGAGTAACGATAATTGGGCCGAGGCCGTTGTTAAAGAGCGGGTCGAGGTTAAAGGCGGTGAGATAACGGCGGTTACGTTGAGAGGAAATGAGAGGGTTTATGTGCTGAAGGTAGGTGTGGAGAGAGAGGGGTTTTTTGAAGTTGATGAGATGGTGTTTGAGGAGGAGAGAGAAGGGGAAAATATTTGGGTTTTTGTATTGCTTGGGTTGGCTTTAATTTACGTATTTTATTGGAGGTTTCAGATGGGCCAGCTCATGCAGAACATGAATAAAAAGAAGAATTGATCTTCTAGTTTATGTTTTTTTCTTTTTTGTTCTTTTAGCCAATCTCAATTAGTTGAGAAAATAGAAAAAGACTGTAGTGATGATAATTTTATATATTTTTTGTCAGATGTAATTTGAAATAATTTGGGATTCTTTATTACTCAAATTGTTGTTTAAATGCCAATGCTATTTTTGTCTTTTTTTTTTGGATATTTCGTCATTTTGGTGCAATGTTCCATCCATAGCTTTGAATTTGGATGACAATCTAGTGGGTTTTCAGCTATAGGCCCAAAGCAATCCACAACAGTGAATTTGGTGGCCTTGTTATTTCAATGAATTTTAGGGAAAATAATAAAAAAAAGCATCCAACCATTTAGCATCTCAGCTATCTTTTAATTTAATTTTGAAGGTTCCATCAAAAGACAATAATCATGAGTTGTGGTTGTAGCAGATATGTTTTAGAGGGGATATTTGACTATAATTGTGACCGTAATAATGAGTTGTGGTTGTAGTAGATATGTTTTTTAGGGAATATTTGACTATAGTTGTGGTTGATATAACAATGATGTATTTTGACAAAGAGGTGAAATGTTTAGTAATTTGTCCAATAGGTGTATTTTGATAACTTTTTTACAAATTTTATCGTCTAAAATATGCCCAAAGCCTACAGAGAGCAAGGAGAATTCAGCAAAATCGATATTCAAACTGAATTTCGCAGAAAAACATTCTTGGAAAATTTCCTGATTTTCAATAGTATCCTTAGAAGGTGCATTTCAGCCAAATTTTACAGCCTTTTACTTCCAATGTCGGGCTTAAATTTAGTTGGGATTTAATGTCAATGTTTTAATTTGGTATAAAAACCTAATTGATGGATTTGGAATGAAAGTTCTTCCTCTCTAACCAGCCAATCAAAGTAAAAAGATTTCATTGCCTTTTGCAAATGGCTGAAATTTTTTTATTCATCCAATAATCTTCCACTCTACTGAAAACCAATGAATTTGACAAGGAAACGATTTCGTTCAGAATTCAACTTCAGAATTTATGTCTGACTCTCAAAAAGAAACAAAAAGATGAAAAATCAAGATATTCTTTAGAGTGCATTTGTTATCTCAACAAGGGGCTCAGCGGGAGTGATTGAGAGCTCTTTCTTCTGGGCTCTTCCCCCTACGGATTCCTTCTCATTAGTTTTCATGGAGTCATCTTCAATTTCTGGTTTCACTAACCCAGCTTTCTCCCTGAGCTTTTGAAGCTTCTCCATAATCTTTCTCCTCATCTCGCCTTTGGAGACCCGAGCTTCAGCTGGATGAAGAAAAATGACGAAAGAGGAGAGAGAAGCAGTCGTACCCACCATTATATCTCTTCGAAAACTCAGGCTTTCATGCCCCGATCTTTGACATCTCACCTGGAATAAGCAAAATCCAAACTATTATTAGTAAAAGAAACTTTAATAACGTAGAATTAAGATGGAAGAGGTATGAAATACATACAAAATCCCTATGTTGGAGAGAGGAAAAACCAGATGCTACATGGATTTTAGCATATGCTTAAGGCTTCTAAAAATCATTCATTTCAGCATCAATAGTAACTGTAAGTTCCTCCAATAAAATTCCAAGGTTGTTTCAAGGAGTATTACATTCAAAAGTCGCATGCTCCTCTTTGCAGCTATGGAGTGAGTTGCAGCTATGGAGTGAGAAAATATGAGAACAAACCCTTTTTAAGCATTGAACAGTTGGTATTGGTAATCTAAAATGTACACTAACTAATTTCCCCTACTTGAGACCCATATATGAGCTACTTTTTAAACAAAATCATTAAATGAAGAATTTTATTGCACAAATAGTATTATATTTTGGAAAAATGTTTATATACGGTTGCAACCTTATACGATATAAGGTGCACCTCAAAAACACAGCAGAAAATAGTGTTTTGAAGTTGGAAAACCTTCCAATTGATCATCTTGACCTTTAGATATATGGATATAAAGAAAATAAGAATTTCAAGTACTAAAATTACTGAATCTTGTAACAAGTTATCAAGACCCTCTATTTTCAAGGTTTTCAAGTTCTTATAGATTTGTTCAATTTACACTGTTTATGAAATTTGAAATTTCATAATTAGGTTTGAATATAGATTTTCAAGCCATCATAAGGTTCCCGATACTGGAACTACATCTTCTAACAAAATTTAGAGGTACGCCGTACTTTTATAGTATAAGGTGGGCACCTTATACAAACCTCACCATCTTATATATTTTTTTTCCCTTAAAAACAGTTAGATTCCAGAGCATTGACAGTGGAGATATTCTTTGGGGTACACAAGAATTGGAAACACAAATGATACTTCACGGACATTGAAGATTCAACACAATGACAGCAAAAGCCAAGTTAATTATAAGTGCAAAACCAGAAACAAACTCTCTCTCTCTCTCTCTCTCTCTCTCACACACACACACACATACACTCCTCTTGGCTGCACAACATGTATTAACTATTGAGTAGCAGACCTTCATTACTCAATATAAGTTCACCTCCTAATTCATTACAAGTCTTCAGACGAAAATACCAAAGAAAGATATGCACCTTAGCCACCTGAGCATCAATAACTCTGGCCACATCACATATGAAATCATGGAAGCACCTTCTCATATTCATACTTCAAACGGATTCCCCTCACCACTGCTTTCTACCATTATGTCCGAGCAACTAAATATTTATTTATCAGGGGGCTACATGTTAATTTGAAAGCATATTAAAAATAGATAAGAACAAAGGCCCAACAATACCCAAGGAGAACATGTCGCCAAACTATCAAGCAAATGGGTAAATAAAACGCAGCCACTCTTGATCTATGTTCAATTCTATTTCTATCCGCCTAAAAATCCCCATATCCTATGATCATGCACTATTTCTTGATCTAGGCCTCAATCGAAAATTTGACATCAAGGATAACAAATGCTCCCTGTGCCCGTGGATATGAAACATGTTGGAACCTTTTTCAGACTAAAAAAAGTGCAACTGGTGAACTTGTTTAGGCTTCCAACCAAAATAGTGGATCCAAAATTTTAACAAAAACTTCCCAACAGAGGATATTTGAGTAAGTCCAGGAAGAAGTAATTTGTAGAAACTAACACCCCCCCGTCCATCAAATGAGACAATGATGAGAAGGCTCTCAAGAAAATGAAATAAACATGGGCCTTCCCAAATAACTCAAATTACCATCCACTTTCTCTGATTCCTAGAGTCTCCAAATCATATCCCTATTGAGCTAGATATAATGTTTGGGGAGGTGATAATCCTTCTGATCCAACTATTTTTTATTTTTTATTTTTTGATAAATTTTCTAACCCCACTAGCTCGTAAATCAAGTTAAATCTTCTCCAAGCAATAGCAATCCTATGGACGAAATGATATTCATATTCTCTCTTTCAACCAAGAGATAATCTCTCATGACATGATAATCCATCGGGGCCCTCAATGTAGTACTACTAACACAAAAAATGGGCATTCATCATCCCTCACTCAACTACAAAAACATTGAGTTTTGTAGTTGATTGGTCTCCTTTAATGGATTAACACATCTATACATACCTTGTCCCTTGAGATCTCTTTACCTATTCTCAGACAACAGCCCTTACTCCAATTTGTCCACTTCTTCCATCAACCTCTCTAATCCTACCCACTAACTCACTAAAAGCCCGCTTCTTCCAATCACTTTACTCCTCCATGACGAAGAAAAACCAGGCTAACTTGCAAACATCAGTTGCTCTTCTCATCAACCACAGAAAGTCAATTGGAGTGCATTACATAAAATCAGAGGGAAAACGCAAGGGCCTCCAAAATATTTACTATAATGAACCATAATGGTTTCTCCCAACGCCCCTTTTCTAACCCTCCGATCTTACCCTGACTACTTGCGTCAATGTTCATTATTTCAACTTAGAAAACCAAGCAGTGTGCCACAGTTAAAATCCAGATTTTTGGACAACTTCAAAATCCAAGTCTATGAGAATACCCAAAAAAAGTACTCACCTTCACTTGAGATCATCCAAGTGATATCATTGTGACAGAAACTGAACGAAAGGTTTCGAGCATAGTATTGTGATGTTATTTTGTCACAGGGGCTCCAGTATGACATCAGTGTAAGCAAGAATTGGCTTTCATAGAAATTATTATGTTTGGATGTATGTTCTCCCTTACCAAAAGGAAGAAACACACACACAAACAACAGGCTGTCCCTTACTAGTTAGACAATATCATTGACTAACCAACCAGAGATCAAGAAACACACACACAAACAACAGGCTGTCCCTTACTAGGTAGACAACATCATTGAGTAACTAACTAGAGATCAAGAGGAACAATATGGATACCTTCAATCTGCACATTCATATCTTGGTCTTAGGAGCAAAATATACGCATAAACAAAAGAAACACAGAATGCCTATGTAAAAGTTGAAGTCAAATTAATCATTTATATAGGATTAAGTATTACGCAATTGCTTGACATATTGCTCAAAAACGTGGCTCGGCCACGGAAGGTCTGAGTAGACTGACACAAGGCTGAGCCGAGCTGAGCCGCCCAAAGAGCCAATAATATCCAGAAAAGAAGGGGAATAATCATGATTAATCAGGTAAAATTCATGGAAAAAAACTGATAAACAACATGTAAAACCATATAAAAGATGAGGAAAAGGTTTTCAAAAAATAGACACTGGTTAAAAATCATTTTCTCATAAAAAAGAGAAAAATAATTAAAACATAAAAACTGTGTACAAATAATATTTAGTCAAAGATTAGATAAAACCACAACTAATTATAGATCTATTCTACATACCTCCAAATGGTGGGCTGTTCTGGGCTGAACTGGTGAGTCCAGAGTCCACTAGCCCAAGTCGGCAAACGAAGACATTTAGACCAGCAAATATTCATCCTACACTACAATTCTTGTACAAAACACAATGCACCATTTTTTTTAATTTTTTTTCTTCGAACTCTCTCTCTCTCACACAAACACAAAATGTGAAGGAGTTTCAGAGGTAAATCTTCTATCAAGAAACAACTCAGATCTCATACTACATAGTTGCTCGCGAATTTAACATGATGTCAAAGAATCTACCAACCATAAGCCCCAAATCTCGGATTCCCCCAAAACCAATATCAATCTAATATTTCACTCCAAACTCACATCAAACGAAGAAAACAAACTATGGTGAAAATTAAAAGGAAAGAAACCCATAATCAATAATGAAATAATGAACTCAAAGAAAGCTGAAAATTGCTTAAAAAAGAGGAAACAATGTGCCAAAAAAATGGAAGAACCAAATGGGTTCTGCTACCTTCAAGGATTCAGCTTGTACTTTATCAGAATGAATGGGGTTACCCATTTTCAGAGAAGCCATCGCCATTTTCACGTGCTCCTACGAATCTTCACAATCTGCTGTCCTGGTTTTTTCACTCGCTAACAAGCTGGTAAGGCATGGAGGTCCACTGCAGGCTAATTCAGCTATGCTTTTACAGTAATCAACAAAATTCTTCATATTGCCACCAAAAACAAGGGTAGTTTTACCAGAAATCGGAGACCACAAGCCCTGGGGTTTTAATTTTGCTTTTCCGTATTAAAAACGTTGGGGTTCTCAAAAATGGTGTTAGCTTTTTGGTATTGGAAATGCGTTCAGTGCGCTGAGCCATTTGGGTCTTGTACATGGTGCACGACCAGGGTCTTGCATCGGTGGAGCATGCTGCAAAACTACAGTTCAGTGGCGTGTATAGTGCTCCCGCGGTACCAAATGGTACATTTGTTCAGGCAGGGAATATAGGGTATGTTACGAATTAACAAAAATAAAAAAAATAAAATAGAGCGCGTATAGCATATGCTCCTTGGAGCTAAGAAGAAGCATACGATTATTTTCGAAAAAGGAAAATAAATAAATTTGAGTTCTTCAACACTTGGAACGTACCCTCCAAAGATCGGATGTCCTTTTTTCAATTTGGGGACAATTTTTTTTTTTTTTTAAAAACACATAGATTGTGAGATTTGAATTTTCTTTTTTTGAGTTGGTCCTAGGTTCGAAAGGTTACGTTCCATAAATTTGGGATCCAAAAGGCGCTCTTAGTTTGAGTTTTACCCAGAGGAGCAAATGGTAGTAGCACGATATCTTTAGGCAAAATAAGCACTGGGTGGGTCTAATTGCAAATATTTCGTTCATGTTTTATAATACTCAATAAGGACAAATAGGGTATTTATTAACTCTATTTTCTCGTGTGGTCTATCGGTGCCACACTTAAGTTCTTTCATATATATTTATTTTGATATCTAACCTTTCTTGTCTTGTCACTCATCTATCTAACTTGTCGGTATAGGTAAATATAGTTGCTAACTAAAGGCCCTTGATAGAACACTCTCCAACTGTGACTTTTTACATTTTTATCTGTTATTTTTTATTTTTATGTTGAAACTCTATTTATCATGTTATAACATATTTTTTTTTCCCTATTTCTGTTGATAAGAAGCCTTATATCAATGATTTTAAAAACGAATCCGATCACGCATCACAAAAACCTATCCGGATCGATGAATCGGCAGTCCAAATCATTGTTTTACTATGCAAAAAAATACTATGCCATTGAAAAAACATGTGCAAAAACACTAAATCGTTTAAAAACCGATCCAGATCAATGAATCAACATTTTCACTGTGGCAAAACGATTTATATAAACCTTATATACTATTATAAAGTGAAAATATGGGCAACCTTGACCCATTCCATAATTCCATTTTTTGTTGCGTTGGACTTAAGAAGCGGTTGGTAGAGGCCTCAAAACGCATCAAATGGCGTGGGCTCCAATCCTAAGCATATTTCAAACTAATTCTTACGAGAACCTGATGAGCTAGGCCGAACACATTTGTCTTACATAACATCCTTCTAGGTTAAAATAGGGCCAAGGCTTTACCAAAAAAAAAAGAAAGTAAATCTCACTTTAATGTTCATCGATTATTATAATTATGTTAGAAAATTTTAAAGTGATTATATCGACCTTGATTATTATAGTCGTAAAATAAAATTATGATCTTTAGGCTTAAAATTAGCGTATATTGTAACACGTTATCTAGACTGTGTATTTTCATGCTCTCACGTATCCATAAGATCTGTTCCATTTTTTGAGCTATAAAATTTCATAATCAGAAGTGGAAACAAATTTGATAGGCATCTTAGGTATTTCCCATTATCAAAGTATTTTCCAAACAAGACTTCGAAGTGAGGCTTTACTTGCCTTATAGAAATTTCATTCCATCTTAGGGATTTCCCATTATCGAAGTATTTTCCAAACAATACTTGGAGGTGAGGCTTTACATGCATTATAGAAATTGCATTCCTAAGATAGGCTAAACAAAGTCAGGCAAATTTTTTTAATAAATTGATTAGTTGGATAAGCTAAGCAATTGGGCAATTATTTTATATAAATTTCATCTTTTAAAAGTATAATTCTTATTGTTTTTACTTTTAAACCTGATCCAAGCAGTTCGATATGTGGCCACATTGGTTTTACCAAACTAGATCTCTCACTAATATAATTCCTAGTCTGATTCCGGTAACACCCTCCACAATTACTTATGAATAAAACTTTTCCTTATTGCAGTTTCACAACATTGCGTGTAAAACCAGGGTTTAAAAACGATGATCTAGATCGGGAATTGGTGGGCCCGGTACGGTCCACACCATATATCAAGAACCGGTTGATTCTCTAACATAATCAGTTAACTGTATAAGGGAATCGATCGATCATGCCCCGCCATTATTTTTATTATTTTTCAATTGTACTCCATTTTTCTTCACATGGGCAGCAAGCCATTTGCCAAATGCATTAGTTGCCAATTTGCATTAAATACCACAAAATTAGTGTTAACAAAGAGTGAGAGTCCAAAGACTTTCACCAAGGAACCTACAAACTACCAACTGCCATATTAGAGCCAAATAAATCAATCCCTTTCTTTCCAAATTAGCAGACATGATTTTATTATTTTATATAAGAGTTTAATTTCAAAGTGGCCATAATACCCCCGTTAAATTTTGTAATCTATCCATTAGTTACAATGTAAAATTTACAATAGAAGAAATAAAGACAAAGGCGAGAGAGAAGAAGAATCAACAAGCCATATATGTGGTTCGGCAATAGTGCCCACGTCCACAGATGATAAACCAAGATCTCATTCATAGAGATTACTTTGGTTTACCAGAGATTTATAGAGTTACAACTCTTATTTTTTAAGAAACAAGTCTCATTACAATTATAATATCTCAAAATAAGAAACACAATAAAATCAATATATATCCTCAATATTTGATAACTGTTAATCAATATATATCCTCAATATTTGATACCTGTCAACATACAAGTACTATTCACATTTAATTATAGAGAAGAATTGCAAAATAAGGGTTTGGATTTGGAGGATGACTACATATGGAAAGTCTTGCTTAGAAGCCTTTCTGTTGCTTTCCTTGCTATCAAAGAATATTGCAGCCAAGATAAGGCCCTTCACATTTGTAAGAGTTTGGTAAATTGGACCACTGATTTATTTTATAAGGCCAAAGTGGTCACAGTTGTGTTTTTATATCTACAAGATTGGTTCTCACTTCAAAGGAATAGACCCACTGGTTCTCCTTAGTCTGTGATATAAAAGAAAACTTGTAAGGCTCATAATGTTGCAAGAAACATGCTTGAATGGCAAAGCTTCTGTCTTATGAAGGCCTTTCCAAAATATCTTCGGCGTGTTATTCGGGTAATGGAAGCTTACTCTTCCTACTATGTTGTGTCTTTGCAATGGGTTCCATGGTAATGGCATTATGTGCCTTCGGTTCTCGTTCTCTAAGGAATGAAAGAGCAAGCCACAGTATGCCCATTTCTCCAACAAGAGAGAATTTTCACAGGAGGGAGGCAGTGGGTGAGGGAGATTCGTCTATATGGAAGAAGAGGATTTTGATCGGAAATCGGTGCAAGCCACTCGAATTTTCCGGAGCCATAATTTATGACTCGGATGGAAATCGCTTGCCAAAATTCCCTCCCAAGTCTCCTCGAAGACTTTTTCCGGTTCCTTGAGGTCTGTTCATTCTTCAAGAGTCTCTCTCTCTCTGAGACTGAAGCATGTCTCTCTCTCTTTCAAGAGCTCCAACAAGAGAGCATTTGTTATGATACAACATGCTTCTGATTATGTATCTCATGCCCCATGAAGAATAACATGAAAGTGAACTTTTACAAAAAAAAATAAAATCAAGTTCCCATAAACTGTCACTGAAATGAACAATGCAAGGCTTGAACTTTAAAATCTCACAAAACAAATCCAAATGGGAAGGGGGATTATGAAGCGGTAAATGAATGCTTCTTGACAATGTTCAAATAAAAGGTATTAATGTCACGCCATCCGGGGCCTCGTTCAAATAACAGACTTATCCAAGAAAGTGACATACATCAGCCACAATATCAATATATAACGCTCACCTGAGTTAACCAATATTTTTAAGCGAAATTTATGTATAGATCGGGTTTTTTTTTGCCGTTATAATGGTGTGGCTCGAAAATAGTATGTTATTACTTAGAAAGATGCATCCATAAATTTTTAAATTTTTTGTCAAGTTTGCCCCATCGCTTGGTTTAGCAAAAAAAAAAAAAACAGAAGGCGGTTTGGTGTTCAAATCATCGGACCATATTATTTACTTAAAAAAAAAGAACATCTGATGGCTCGAACATCGAACCACTTGTTGTACTAAAAAAAATGAACAAAAGGTCGTCCGATGGTTCGAACATCGGACCTCTTGTTTTACTAAAAAAATTCAACAAAAAGCGGTATGATGGTTCGAACATCGGCCCGTTCGTTTTACTAAAAAATCCAACTGACTATTTCTATAAAATCGCATAATTTCTGGTTTTCCTTGGGGCTGAATTGTGGATTTTTTACCTGGGTTTTTACCAGATCTTCTGTTCTGGCTACTGTAATCGTGCATTGGTAGCAATGGTAGTCTCCGGAGCGGTTACTCCTGGCCAGGTATCTGAATTGGTGTTGGCATCTATTATGCTTTGTTGCTGCTTCTGCTTCTGCGTAATTTAGAGAGAGAGAGAGATTGGGGATCTAGCTGTTATTCATTTCTGAAGCTCTTGATGGGTGGACTAATGGGATTTGTTCTTCATTTATGAAGCTCTTGATGGGTAGACTAATGGGATTTATCACTATAACAATAGGTTTTGCTTATTTCCTCTGTATATGCACAAATAATCTTTGTTCTTTTCTTTTATACTACAATAATGGGTTTTGCTTATTTCCTCTGTATACGCACATAGAGTCTTTGTTCTTTTCTTTTATGTAAAATCGACCTGTAAACCCAAACTAGGCGAGATAGGAGATAGCGAGATTTTTGGAAGGGGGAGAGAGAGGGCCGAGAGGAAGCAAAGGGCAAAGGGAGAAGAGAGCAAAGTTTGCGAAGGGGTAAATAAAGCGGTTTCATAGTTCAAACATCGGATCGGAGGCAAACTTGATAAAAAATAAAATGAAATAAACAATCGTGGAGAAGTCTTTCTAAATAATAACAGGTTATTTTCGGGTCATACCGTTATAAAGGTAAAAAAACTTGGTTTGTACGTAAATTTTCCTATTTTTAAAGGTGGCAACCGGGCGGTCCAACGTTGGCCCTGGCCAGGCCCTTGTCTTCATAGGCTGGCCCAAACCCGGCCTTAGCCCTAATAAGGACGAGAAAATAAGGCTAGGCCGGGCCAAACTGAGTTGGCACTTACCCTAGCTCGATCCATTGCCTTAGCCCTAATAAGGATGAGAAAATAAGGCCAAGCCGGGCCAAACTGGGTTGGCACTTGCCCTAGCTCGATCCATTGCCGGCCTTACATATTTGGACTTTTGTTTTTCCTTTTTCCTTAACATTGCTTTGCGGCAATATTCCAAATGCATGGATCCAGATCAAGAATCGCCATTCGAATTGCTAATGACCGTGCGGATTCTCTATCCGCATATTCTTTATATACGGATAACATAGGATAACATGTATATCATGTAACACAAAGCTGAAAGGGTTAACTTGGTAACAATCCTACAAAAGTAGAACTCTTAAGACACCCTACAACGAAAATTAAAGAATTGTGCTTTTTACATGAAGGGATTGAGATGTGAAATATGTTAAAGTCGTGCGATTGAAAAGTCGTCCGTATTACAGTAACACGGGTGATATCAACAGATTCACCAGCAATTTCAATCGGGACTCACACATCACAACGCCATCACTTTTGAAGTTCCCATTTTCACACTTCTCAAGTCCCCATTCTCATTCATTGGAAACGTAAATTATGTTAAGAGCCACGTCACCAATTCCCCTGGATTCTCAATTGCGTTGAATTTTTGGACATTTGAAATCCATTCTTTACCTTTTATAGGTAGTTGTACTTCTCAATGAAAACGATGTGGGACTAATTTCAGTTTCCCCTTGTCAACGCTTATTAACATAAAAATTGTAGTGTATATCTTATATTTTACAAAATACTAGGATATATGATATGCATTTATTTTTTTCTTTTTATTTTTTTCTGAATTTTGACATTGTTAGTTTGTATTATTAGGTGAAAATCTTTTCTTGAATAATTTTGTAATGCCATAATATTCATATTTATAAGGAAATTTATTTTAATTTTTATCGTACGATATAGAAGTGTTTTTTAATATTTTTTGAATCATAGTTGTTATAATATTATAAATAATAATTATACATTGATAATCAAATCTTGTATTTTATTTATTAATTTTTTTGTGTTATAAAATATTGTAACGTATTATTTTTGTTATAACAGTAAAATAATTTGTTTGTATTATTAATTTATTGTAGTTCATGTATGATTATATATTTCATCCATGATAATTCAATGTTTCTTCTTTTGTGTGATATAAATTTAAGGGTTAACAATAATTCGTACAGAAAATAACATCTCAATATTCGCATATTGATGCAATAAAATGTAAATTCTTAATAGAATACCCTTATTTCTTATTGGATTCCTAAAAAACAAAATGTATAATGAATTTTAATAATTTTTTTGGATTGTTTTTTAGGCTTAATCCGACCTATTCCCGATCCAAATCGACAATTCACCGATCTATATGTTACAAGCACTGCCTTGTAACATATCCTAGATCAGCCTAATTCGGCACCAAGTAGATAGTATAAATTTCAACATTTCCCTTCAAGAGGAAGAGATTCCCAAACTCCCTCAGAGAAACACACATAAAGGCTAAACCAGCCAATATTTTCTGCCACAAGTGCGATGTTCTATACTTCATAAACTTATGGAGAAATTTATCAACCCATGGTAGCTATCTAAAATGGGCAACTCAAATTATCCTCTTCGGTAGAAATCACAGGTTTTTGGAAGAAGGATTAAAAAAAAGGTGCGGTTTGTCTAAGGTTGCAATCTCAAACAATTGAATTAAGCCGGACCTCCAACTTTTATCATAAATATAATTTTGGTGTCAAAAATTTTAAAGGTGGCTTCAAAATCTATTTTCATATCTGAATATAAACTCTTAAACTCCAAAAATAGTTTAAATCAAGTAGATCTAGATGTTTGGTGTGTGGCGCTATTAAAGGCAGTGCTTGTAAATGAATTTATATAGCAGAACATGAATTCAATGGGAGTGTGGTCCCATGTAGACTATATTAAGCAAATGATATTTGTTGATACCATACTGTACTTTATGAGCTAAGTCAATCTGGTAGGAAAAAACTCATATTACCTAGGCATAAAAAACAAACCGATAAGGGTTATGATGGGTCATCTATTGATGAGGTCGGAATATGTCCGAAAGAGTGAGCCGAGAGACTTGTGACCCTTGTATGTGATGGAGGCCTTCAGAGACGAGGTCAAAGCCGCATCTGTGTATTATCACACGGCATGTACATTGATAGCCATTTTTGGAAAAGTGAACCACTTTTCAGGGTGAAACATGCGCATATGTGAGAGATAACCTTTATGCATCATCAAGCAATGGATTGTATCAAGTCTGGGGGACATTGATTTTATCCCTACGGAGAACCTGAAATCCATATACTATGAGTATGACCCTTTGCCCATTGGCTAGACTTTGGTGACCTGCTAATGATATATATTTGTTCCTAGACCATATGGATCATTTTCCCATCAAAATATTTAATTATGATTTTTATAATGATATATGATTTTTAAATCTGTTTTTTGAATTTTTCTAAATCTCTAGACATTTTATTTATCAAATTTGGATTTGTAAAAACAGATATATTGATTTTACATTGATTTAATTATTCAAATATGATTGTATAAATTTCTAAAAATCATAATATTTCTTTTGATTTTTTTATATTGTATGGGAGGTCCAATAATATAAATGGGCCCACCATGACAATTTGGCTGGGGCCCACTATGTGCCATCTAGGGTAGCACGTCCCACCTTGAGGGCTTTTCAATTTTGAAGAGCTCAAGCTCTTCCCTTAGGGCTAAGTAATTTGCATTTTGAATGCTTATGCCTTGAGAAAATGTTTTAATCAAAATTTGGTATGTATGAGAAGGCTTAAGCATGAAATAAGAAAGCATGATATTCATATATTATTTTCTTATTTGAATTAATTGATGGGAAAATAGTTTAGAAAATGGGGAATAATGGTTCTAGTACCTTCCATATGATCTTGGTGGCCTATCTATAGAATTGACGGCTCATAACTCCTACCCCATAAGTCACCCACGTCACACCTTGAGGTGCTTTTCAATTTTTAAGAGCTCAAGCTCTTACCTTAGGGCTAAGTAATTTATATTTTGAAAAGCTTATGCCTTGAGAAAATTTTTGAATCAAAATGTGGTATGTATGAGAAGGCTTAAGTATGAAATAAAAAAAGATAATATTCATATATTATTTTCTTATTTGAATTAATTGATGGGGAAATAGTTTAGGAAGTGAGGGATAATGGTTTTAATACCTTCCATATGATCTTGGTAGCCTATCGATGGAATTGACAGCTCATATCTCCTACCCCACAAGTCACCCAAGATCAATGGTGCATATTCAATCTCACATGAAGAGGTAAGCCATGGAAAACCCTAAAAAACCCTAAAACCATTGAGGCACTATAAGAAAGAAGAGCACCCTACCCAACATTCTCTACACCAACTTTTTATCTCTATCTCTCATACCCACATAAGCGGTACGCCCTACTCTTATAAGTTTTTCTCTCTCTTGGAAAGTTTTCTCTCTCCCCTATTTAAACCATAAAGCATGCCCCACTCTCTTGATCTCTTGGAGTTCTCTCATCTCTCCCTTCTCTCAACTTTTGATCTCTCGGAGTTCTCTCATCTCTCCCATCTCTCAACTTGTGTTGTGGCTAAGGGTTTAGGGTGTAGTAAAAAAGACTCTATCTCTCTCAACTAGGTTATCAAAGGGGGTTCACTTATGTTTGACATTTGTGATTGAAAGGGGTTCATGTTCCATTGGTTTGGCTTGACCTAAACTTGTTTTCCCGATTGAGATTGAAGGTTGACCATTGATCCTGTGCAATCGGATGGTGGTGACTCGATGTGGGATGTAATAAGCTCAGTTGAGGTAATTTCTGGCACTCTCTTTATTGTTTCTTTTCATATTTACTTATTGTGTCTTTTATTATTCCCAACCACAGTTTGTGTCATTCTTTGTTATTGAAAGAAAGGTTTTGAATGGCTTCAAGTTTTGAGATTCTAGGTTTATTTCTTTAATTTCTTGAAGTTGATTTATTGCAAAAAAGACTACATATGAGTAATCTAAGCCGTGAAGAAAAAGAAAAAAGAAAAAAAAAAGAATATATACTCTGGCTAGATCACATAAAGTCATTTCACTGTAAATACTTGAAAATCTTGAAAATGGACGGTCAAGATAATTTGTTGTAAGATACATTATTTTTAGGATTCAAATGTTTTTTCTTTTCATATTTATACATCTCGATGTAGAGAAAATCAGTTGGAGGGTTTTCCAACATCAAAACAACTTAATATGATGGAGTTTTTAGGAACACCTTTTAAGGTTGCAACCTTATATAAAGTATTTCCCAAATTAAAAGAGTGCACTTTGCCTACAAAGGGAGACTTTTTCGAACCCCAACATTTACATATTATATGTATTTATCCGAGCCATCAATCAGCAAAAACAAAACGCATTTCAAAAAGGAAAAGGTTCATATTAGGTTGAAAGCTTATACTATAGAAGTAAGATGCACCTAAAAAATCTAATAAAAAAGAGTGCTTCGAGTTTGGAAAACATTCCAATTGATTATATGAATATAAAAAAATTTGAAAGATCTAAGTAGAATACATCTTATGACAAGTTATCTAGACCGTCTATTTTCAAGGTACCAAATATTTGTAAATCTATTCAATCTACATTATTTAAAAAATGCTAAATTTCATAATTAAGCATGAATATGGATTTTCATGTTATCTTAAAGTTTCCAACACCGAAACTACTTCTTCAGACAACATTTAGAGGTACGCCTTACCTGTATGGTATATGGTATAAGGCAGGCACCTTTTTCAAACATCATCCTTTTTAAAACTGGTTCCACTTGAACAAGCAAACCATCCAGTTGATGCAGCAGCCAAATGAAGGTTTCAAGATTTTCAGACCATTATTATTAATTTTTTAATTCCTCATCCAGAATAAAAAAATTTATGCAAAATCCATACAAAAAAATTCACCTAGGTGTTACCCTCTGGAATAAGTGTGCAGTGCACCAGCAAAAGGGATATGTACCAAGAATTCTACCCTTTGGCTGCTAAAGACTGTTCTTCCATGTTCAAGTTTGCATTTACCATGGAAAACCCACATTTTCAGTGACATTTACTTCCAAAAAAAAAGAAAAGAAAGAGGGTGGTGAGGGGGCCGGATGCCTCGACATAAAGTCAAGCCTTCCATTCCTACAATTAACATATAGAAAAGAAAAAAAGTGTTATTTTTTCATGCTAGAAAATTTGAAGTTCTAAAGGTACCCCTAAATAGGATTAACCAGAGAGTAGGGTACCCGCTGACTGACCCAAACTGGGTTTGGGTCTGTATCTGTTTTTGGATCTGACACGTTGGGTCTAGGTCCAAATGATTTGGACCAAACCCAGGTTGTGTCCTGGTCTGGCATGGGTCATATTGTTTCGGGTCGGGTAATAATATATACTATTTAGTATATAAAATAATTTTTTTTTTTATTTTACTTTTTAGACCCTGGTGTGGGTTGGGTCCATATCCAGATGACTTGGACCTGAGCTGGGTCCTGATCCATATGCAAGTTAGTCGGGTCAGGTCCGAGTCGGGGTTGACCCTATGCCACCCCAACAAGAGAGTTGTGAATCTACGATATGCACCTACAAAAAGCTTTGCCTCACCAAATTTACATGCCAGCGCATTCAGCATGCCCTTGCGGGAGCCTATTCTATAATTGCTCCCCCAGGACCGACCTTCCTTATTCAATACGAGGACATATTTTTCTTAGGAAAAATTTATATAAGGTTGCAACTTTAAAATAATATAGAATGGAAGACGCACCTTAAAAATCCATCCAAAAATATTATTTTAATGTTAAAAAATTCTTTAATTGATCATTTTTACATTGAGATATATGAATAGGAAAAACAAAAAAAAAAATTAATCTAAAATATAATTCATCTTACAACATGTTTTTCTAGACCGTCCATTGTCAATATTTTCATTTCTTTATAAAAGAATTTAAAATTTTATAATTAAATACAAAAATAAATTTTAAGATAATCATAATAATTGTTTATAAGGTATGCCTTAATTATATTGTTTAAGGTTGCACCATTATAGAAACCACGCCCTTTCCTAAAACATTTACAATGCAACGGGTAACGTTTTTTCATTATTGATTCGGTTGACATTTACAATGCAATGCGTAACTTTTTTTCATTATTGATTCGGTTGAGCTGGGCAAATCCGGCGTTTATTAGATATTAGAAAAAGTTTATATAAGGTTACAATCTTAAAATGTAGAAATAAAGATGCACATAAAAAATTCATCCAAAAAAGTTGTTTTAATGTTGAAATTTCTTCTAATTGATCTTCTCGACATCGAGATGTATGAATATTAAAAAAGAAAAGATTTTGAGTGTTAGAAATAATGTATCTTGCAACACAATATTTAAACTGTTAATTTTCAATATTTTCATATATTTATAAATCTACTTGATTTTAACTATTTTTTAAATTTAAAATTTTATAATTAGATATGAAAACAGATTTTAGATAATCATAAGAATTTTTACACCAAAATTATATGCTTTTGATAAAATTTGGAAGTACACCATTGGATTGTTTAAGGTTACCCCCTTATGAAAACCGCACCCTTAGATATTTAGCTATGGCACATTTTTGTCTTGGGAAAATAGGCATATAGGGTGAAAATTATACACAGGACTAATAGCGTGTGTGTGTTTATTGAAAATATATGCAAATAAATGTTTTAGGTAATAAATAGAATCTCTATTACACGACTTCCATGTTGCTATAGGTCACAAATTCGGCATGTTTTGGATAGTTTATTAAAAAGAGGAAACCCACATGTTTTGGATCGTTTATCAAAAAGAGGAAACCCATGCCTCCCATGTATCATGTTTTTTTGTATATCGCTCACTGAAATGGAATAATCTAATATTTTTTTAACTTGATTTATTCTCGCTTTTTATGTTTGAAATAAATCGAATGCCAATCATCTAATGTATCATTGATGAATGGAAAGAGTACAATCAAATATAGACAATGAAAAATATAATGCATTGGAGGAGACCAATAAAAGTTAAAGGTTAGTGAGTTTTAAATTGTAAAAGATTGAAAATATAATGCTTAGAGGAGACCAATAAAAGTTAAAGATGAGTGAGTTTTGAATTGTGAAAGATTAAAGTGTGAGAATTCCTTAAAATTTAGAGATTGAATAAGTGATGAAAGATTGAATGAGAAATTGAAGTGTGAGAATGTATTCTCCACCTTTAAGAAATAAAATTCTATCAAGAGATTAAAGTCTAGGTCTAAAAAGAATGGATGGTAATAATTTCAATTTTATATTAAAATAAAATGGAAAAGTTATTCATGTTGTTTTCTATCTTTTTTTTCTTATTTTGGAGTCAATTGATCATTCTCATAATGGATTATCTTGATTTTTTTCCTTTTTTTTAAAAAATAATACATAATGGATATCTGGATTTTTTTCTTTTTTTAAAAAAAATTAATAATTTTGGAGTTAATTGAGCATTCTTCCTTTTTTTTTTCACAAGAAAAAGAATAAAGTGTAAAATGGCAAGAAATTCAGTCCCTCTCACTTATTGTTTTTGGCTTAAATTCCTCGTTTTAGTTTCTTTCATCGCTTGGTTTCATAGCTTTGCTTTGTTTCATGGCTTAGTGTTTCTTGTATTGTTTCATGGCTTTGTATTTCTTGTATATCTTTAGAACTAGTGGTAATGTTTTTTGGGCTTCGTTTTTTTTTTGTTTTTTGTTTTTTCTTCTTTGTCTACTAGCCAATTTTTGGTTACCTTGTCATGTAAATATGGATGTAAGTAAACGTACTTATTGTTAGAATTCGTGAGAATATAATGGAGAACAGAAATAACACATGATATTTATGTGGTTTATGTGTTTCAGGCCAAAGCCTTATATACATGGATCCAAAGCCCAATGACTATATTTTCATTATTTTGGATGGATGTGTACATCAATACAGAGGATAATCAAACAATTACATGAGATAAATATGGTATAAATATATAAACCCAAGATATCCATATCCTAACACTCTCCCTCAAACTCAAACTCAAGATGTCTTGACACAAACCGCCGCTATTTGAATAATATTAAGTAGAGCTCGAGTTTGAACAATATTAAGTTGTCAAGAAAATCGAATAGTGATGAAGTCCATGATAAATTTCACGGGTTACCATTGTCTTCCAAGAAAGAACACTGATCTTCTCTCTTCATAGGCTTCTCTGAAAACCCTCTCTCGAAGATCTCTCTCTTTAGAGGCTTCTCTAACGATCTCTCTTCAAAGGCTTCTCTTCGTTCTAGAGACTTTCTCTCTAAAAGAAAAGGATTATCATATAGGCTTTTCTAAAGATCTCTTTTCAGAGGCTTCTCTTGAGGCTTTCTCTCTAAAAGAAGAGGATTATCATAAACTATGGAGCGGAAAACTTCATCATCAAATAAGATTGAGTAACGAAAAAATCAATCATTGAAACATAGGCATCTGGAACAAACAGATCATTACACATGATGGAGTAACGAAAAACTCCATCATCAACCAGAATCAAGAAATTCGATCATCTTCATCTCCTCATCTGAAGATGGAATTTTTTATCATCAATCAGGATCGAGAAATTCGATCATCTTCATCTCCGATAACTCTTAATCATCAACGAGGATCAAGAAATTCAATCATCTTCATCTCCTCATTTAGAGATGGAACTCTTAATTATCAACCATAAATTCGGAACTCTTGATCATCAAACTGAAACTAAACTGAAATTGGAGTCTTAAAATCAAAAAGCCTTGAAAAATCCGCTAATCATGAATGACTAACGAAATACGCGAATACCGAAACATAGCGAGGAGCTAAGAGCAAATAACACGTAAAAAAATGCACAAATACCAGAACGGACGAATACCAAAACTGATGTTCTTGTCCACATAGTGGGTACAACAACTGAAAAATGCACGAATACAAATGCACGAATACCAGAACTGTTCTTATCCACATAGTGGATATATTAGAGATGTTGACTATATTTATATTCATCTCACCTCCATATCTTCTCATATTCTCCTTATCTTCTCATATTTTCCATATCTCCTATACTAATGCACGAATACCAGAACTGTTCTTGTCCACATTGTGGGTACATTAGAGATGTTGACTACATTTCTATTCATCTCATCTTCATATCTCATATTCTCTGTATCTTCTCATATTCTCCATATCTCCTATACTCTCCCCCTCAAGTTGGGTGTAGATGCGAAGAAACACCTAACTTATAAAATACACAAATTTTTTTTTTCTTTTCTTTTGAGTACAAGGATATAAGAAAAAATGCCAATGAAATTGAGCTTCTTGACAAAAGTCCATATCTTAAAAAAATACCACTTTTTTTTTGTTTTTCTTTCTTCTATACTTCTTCAATTTTTTTTGTTCTTTTATATATGGAAACCCAAAATTTATCATGGAGCGCGTGTACATAATGGTCCGCTCCATCACTTGAAAAATATCATAAACCCTGGCAAAATCCTCCCTCTGTCTCGCTCCACTTCTCTCTTCAATTGACTTCTCTCTCTCAAACTGCTTTTCGATGCTTATGCCACCGTACCAGAGAAGAGAGAAAAAGTAGGGTTACGTCTTTTTGGCAGTTCTCTTTTCTTCAGTGATGGGGAAGAAGAGGGAGATTACATGGGAGATCTCTCTCAATTTCTGCCCCTGCAACCTCTCACCCACCTTCTCTCTCAATTCTGCCCCCTGAAACCTCTCACCCACCTTCTCTCTAATGATTGCAGAATATACCTTCTCTCTAAAATGATTGCAGAATGTTTCTGCCCTTGAAAAGCAGAAAGAGAGAGAAAGGTAGAAAGAGAGAGACCTGACCCGAAAAAGAAGGAGGGTAACGAAGTTTTTGTAACCAAACGATGAGATTAACTAAAAGATGAGATGAAACGAAGGAAACAATAGACAATAGTGTTTTAATTGGTGATTGAAAGATTGATGAATGCAATGAAAATTTGAAAGATCGATGATTGCTCCAATCGTAGATGAAAATAAAGTCAGATTTGAGTACTAACCTTCACAAAACAAGCAATTTGTGAACAACAAATCAAAACTTTCGCTAAAGGAGAATGGCGAGAGTAGTAGAGAGAACAGAGAATGGAGAGAGAAGTAAAGAGAATAGAGATAACACAACATTTATATGGTTCAATATTTACATAGTTCAGGCCGAAGCTTTACATGCACGGATCCAAAACCCAATAGCTATATCTTCACTATTTTGTACATCAATAAATACCTCTATATATATAAAGATGACAATCACAATTACATAAGATATAATTGTACATCCATAATGATGTATATCAATATGCCTAAGATATTCATATCCCAACACTTATAATTTCAATGTTAATTTAGTTTTTTTTTTGGTTTTGATTGGTCAGTAAAAAGAACAATGGAAAATATCGATTACATTTCTCCTTATAAGTTCTACTTTTTTCTTACATAAATTTGAAATTTCTATATGTATATCTATCTCTCGACAAAAATGATTACAAGAATGATCAAACGTTTTGAAGAATTCCGACGATTGAAATGCTGCGTGAGAGAGAAATAAATCAAATGATAGTGATCAACAGATGTAGCTACAAGTTAATTGAGTGAAGTATGGCTACAACAAACTACCCGTATTAATCTGATCCTCAAGTATGGGTTGAACCTCCTGGCCCACATAGAAATTTAACGTCATAAGCAGCAAAAGAGCATGATTCATCATCATATCGAAGAAACGAGAAAGAACTACTAGCATCAAAACTCTAGCAACATGAAATAATCAAGAAAGAACGGCTAACATCAAAGGTCTTGATGGCTAGTAATACACAGAAATTCGACCTCCTCAGCACCAAGGGAATATCGCTCATCATCGGATCGCACAAACGAAAAGAACTAGTAGCGTCAAAGTTGTTGATTGCTACGTAGATGAAGTTTGATTATTAAGTACATAAAGCTAATTCCATTATTACAAAAAGTTTGTTTACATGAAGCTTCATTGTACATAAAGCTAATTCGGAGTTGTTTACTATTTTGTGGGCATCTAATATTAGGGTTTACGTGATCTATATATATATATATATATTTGATTGTTTCTATTTTGGGATTAGCTAATTCATTATCATATTCCTAATAGGACGTGAGATATCCATATCACGTTAGTCTCCATGGGTTATTCTCTTTATAAGAAGTTAATAACTACTCCTAATAGCACTTTAGGTTCTCTTTACAAGAGGTAAAGAGGTTATTATTATTCTTAATAGAACTTTGGGTTATTCTATTTATAAGAGGTTATTAATTATTACTAAGAGCAATGATCCAATGCAACGGTTGTGACACTTCTAGAAAACTATGTTTGTGGTATTTATATGACCACAAATTTTACATACACACACTCTTCATCTCAATAATCAATTTCCCCCAAAAAAAAAAAGTTCAATTTGAACCCTAGATATGGTCAAAATGAGTCCCCTCCAAAAACGAATCTAGACCATTCATTTTGTGAATTTCAAGATCTTAGCCTTTATAAACTCAAAATCTTTTTTTTTTTTTAACATTGTTCATCTAATGATAATAAAGTCATCCAAAAAATTAGAAATGAAAAAAATCCTTCTAAGGCCTAGATCTAAACATCTCACCAAAATGAACGGCCCATGTTAATTGGGCTAAAAAATACTTTATAGGTTATGTTTTCAATTTTTTTTCCTTTTTTTTATTGGTCATTAGAATGAAAAGAGTCTATATTTCAAATCTTGGATCAAACAAATAGCCATAAGATGATCTTTTAAGGTTGTTGCATCATATTACTACACAACAGTTGCATGAAATCATTGCCCTATTACTAATAAAACTTTGGGTTATTCTATTTATAAGAGGTTATTAACTATTCCCAATAGGACTTGAGACATGGGTATCAGGTGAGTCTTCTTGAGTTATTGAGAAAAATATAAATAAAATGATTAGTTATTTATTCTTTTTGAGTGGGTATTCTTGAGAGAGAAAGATTATGTTTTAAGGCTTGAGAGAGAGCCTGTAATCCCATGTATTCTTCAGCTTTATAGAGAGCTTGTAATCCCATGTATTCTTCTTGTTTGTATCGTATTTTTTTTATTAGTGAAAGGAAACTTTACTGCCCCATGGACTTGCCGAACGACGTAAATCTTTGTGTCTATGTTATTTTATTTTTCTGCACTATTTTTCTTTCTATAATTTTTTCCAAACCTTGGCTTTTATCCTCTAAAATTGGTATCAGAACCTTGGGTCTTTGTTAGGCATAAGGTTTGTGGTTGATCGTAGATCTTTAAATATGGCTAGAAAAAGTTTAACCAGATATGAAATTCCAAAATTTGATGGTTCAGATTTCTCAACCTGGAAGTTAAGGATATATGCGGTGTTGGTAAAAGAAGGTTGTGTAATGGCTTTAAAAGGAAGAGAAAATAAACCGAAAAATATGGATGAATGTTGAATTTGTCAGGGGGGATATTTTCTTGCCATTTGATGAGTTTGTTTTATTCAATGTCTCTTCAGAAACTTTCACAAAAGATTTAAGGGGCACGTTGAAAAATACATATGAAGGTAAGTCTCTTTCTAATAAAAGTTTTTTTTATTGGAAACTTTACAATCTCAAGATGAGTGATGGTGCACCTTTGCAAGGGCACTTAAATGAGTTTAATGTCTTGATTAGCAATTTGATATCACTAGATATAAAAATTGATTGAAGAAGACAAAGCAGCTATTTTACTTTGTTCTATGCCAAAATCTTGGGATGGATTAATCATGAATCTTAGTAGTACAAAATCTATGGAAATTGATTCCGTTGTTTCAGCACTTTTGACATAGGAGTTTAGGCAAAAGTCTGGTCAAGATTCCTTTAGGAATATGTTCATAGCACACAGAAGATTAATAGAGAGAACTACAGAAGATTAATAGAGAGAACTACAAGTAGAGATCAGTCAAGATCCAACTTAAAAAGGCATAAGAAAGAAGTGTTGGAGCAGTAGAAAGTTGGGCCATATGAAGAAAAATTGAAAGGCAGAGAAAAGGAATCAGGAAGCCCTTAAATCTTGTTCTAATTAGAAGCTTAGTTTCAAGTGGTTCTAAGGAAATCTGGTAAAAGATATTGAGTTTTCTACAAATGGGGAATTTTTGTCTATGGATAGGGACGAAGTTTTGCAGTATTAGCTACTTGATTCAAGTGCATCCTTTCGTATGACTCCACAAAGGGTTGGTTCTATAGGTACCAACCATGTAATTGAGGTATTGTTCACATGGGAAATAATGACTCATGTAAAATAGTGGGAGTTAGAGATGTGAGAATCACGATGTTCAATGGAGGCATATGCACCATCCCGGGTGTCAGACATGTTCGAAGTCTAAGAATGAGTCTTTTATCCTTGGGAAAATTTGATGAGCAAAGATTCAAATTTGCAGGTGAAATAAATATCTAAAAATCTCAAAAGGAGCACTAGTGGTTGCGAAAGGAGAGTTAGCAAACAATTGTACAAACTTGGAGGAATTTTTTTTGGGAGAGACGGATATTACATAGGCGGACTCTATCATGACGTGACACATACGTTTGGGTCGTATGAGTGAGCTTGGACTAAAGGTACTTCTCGATTAAAACCATCTCCCTAGTTTAAAATCTTATAATTTAGATTTTTGTGAGTCATACTTATTTGAAAAGCAGAACAAATTGTAATTTGTTTTATCCACCATTAAATATATGAATTTTTTGGAATTGATTCATTCAGACACATGGGAATCACATGTTATTTCTTTGGGGGTGCTACATGTCACTTTTACTGGTGATTTTTCAAGAAAAATGTGGGTTTATGTTTACACTCCAATTTGTGTCGATCTCTGGGATGAGATCTGCTCAAATTTGAATTATTTTTAAAAAAAAAGGTAGAAAAAGTGGGTTCGCTTGAATTATGGACTCAAAAAAATTTCAGATCTATACAGATCCGATCGTTTTTTTGAGTCCATTGGTAGCATCAGCTCCAAATCCATGTTTTGACCTAAAAAACACTTCTAAATTTAATTAAATCTAATGATAAATAAATTTTAAAAAAAAATAAAATAAAAAAGAGAATTAAATAAAGAAAAACAAACTAAATTAAGCAAAAAAATAGATACTTACCTCTAGGGACCCGAAGTTTCGAGCTTGGATCAGGCCGTTCTTTTGATTCGCGCTACCATCTCTTTTCTTGGATGTCTTTGCTTGGGGAAAGTGGTAGATCTAAGGTTCTTTGACCTAGATCTAAAGTTCGTAAAGTAGGTAAAAAAACTAAAAATTTAAGGTAGGGTCTACCTAGGCTAATCTTGAAATTAGATGGGAATTTTCTTAGTTTTCTAAAAGTTTTGGTATGGGATTGGATGAGAATTTCTTTAGTTTTCCAAAGCTTTTGGGATTTCCTAATGCATGGGAAAAATCTAAGAATTTTAGATGGGGTCTACTTAGGCTTTTCTTAGGATTGGAAGAGAATTTTTTAGCTTTTTTTTTTTTTAGTTTTCTAAGGGTTTTGAGATTTCCTAATGTTGAATATGAATTCTGAGACTTTTTTTAATTTTTTAGGAATTTTCTAACGAACTTTTCTATTTTTGAGTTATTTTTCTAATTTCTTAAGGATTTCTTGATCTTTTTTCTTCTTTTTTTAGGTTATGGATGGGGTATTTATAAGATTCAATTGGTGATTTTTATTGATTTTTTGGATTTATCTTGAAGTTTTGGCTTTATCTAATTAAAAAAAACGTGTTTACTGCATCATCACGCCACGTCTAGGCCTGCTAAGCCGCATCACAGCCCGACCCTCGACCCAACACTTGGGTCTCACATAGACTAAATTATCATTTGTTGAATATTTTCATCTCTAGGTCCGATTCAGGCGATTCTTGGACCGTTGAAAGCTCTCGGAGTTTACTTTAAGTTGGGATAGGTTTTGGGCAGTTTTAGAGCAATTATATTGGGTCTAGGTTGCCTATAGTTTACTAGAATTTTTGTAGTTCGTTAGGTTCATAATCAATGTTTTTAGGAGTTTTCTTAGCCAGAATTTTGAGGGGGGTGTGTACAGTTTATATGCTGAAAAAGAAATCAGATGCATTTAATTGTTTCAAAAAATTTAAGGCCTTAGTAGAAAATTAGAAAGACAAGAGCATCAAATGCCTAAGAGCTGATAATAGGGAAGAATTTTGTTCTGATGAATTTAACAATTTTTGTAGTGAGCATGATATTGCTAGGCAGTTAACAATTCCTAGAACACCTTAGCAAAATGGTGTTGCTAAGATGATGAATTATACTATTATGGAACGTGTCAGGTGTATGTTGAGTGCTGCCCCGATTATAGTATTATTTTTTAGCAGAAGCAGCTAGCACAACTTGTTTATTAATCAATAGGTCTCCCACTTCTGCTATTGACTACAAGACAGTATAAGAGGTATGGACAGGTCAACCTATTGATTATTCTTTCTTTCATGTTTTTTGCTGTGATGCATATTCTTTGATTCCAAAGAAGAAAGAACTAAGTTGAATGAAAATCCAAGAAGTGTATTTTTCTTGGCTATGGAGATGGTACAAAGGAGCACAGATTGTGGGATCCTACTAACTACAAGGTTATAATTAGCCTAGATGTTATTTTCAATGAATAGTCCATACAAAAAAAGAAAGATGAGATAGATGCTAAAACTGATGAGGTGGAATGCACCCATGTGAACTATCGAGATGGTAGTCAGGACCAAGAACTTAAAATTGTCTAAGAGCATGAAAAATATTTAGGTAATCTTGAATTAAGATAATATGATAGACCTAAAAAGACTCATGTAGGGTTTAATGATTATGTCTTGTCTTATGCTTACCTAACATAAGAGAGTAAGATGGTTTCTTTTCATGAGGCATGTGAGATTGA
The DNA here is from genome assembly GCF_000471905.2 of Amborella trichopoda. Next base: position 673,835 of record NW_006498137.1, read on the forward strand.
TGAAGCAGGTCAATGGAGAGCATCTATGGAAGAAGAAATGGAGGCTCTACGAAAAAATAAAACATGATACCTTGTCGAACTACCAGAGAAGGGAAAGACAATTGATTCCAAGTGGGTCTTCAAGAATAAGAAAGGTCTTGATGATATTGTTGAAAGGTACAAAGCTTGATTGGTCGTGAAAAGGGTGTGCTTAGAAATCAAGTATTTATTTTGATGAGAATTTTTCTCATGTTGTGCGCATGTCCACTATTAGAGTTGTTTTGGCTGTGGCTGCTATTCTTGATTTAGAGTTGGAACAATTAGATGTGAAAACTGCATTTTTGCATGGTGACTTAAAAGAAGAAATTTATATGATCCAACCTGAGAGTTTTATTGATGAAGGTAAATATAATTTAGTGTGTAGGATCAAGAAATCTTTGTATGGATTGAAATAGGGGCCGAAGTGTTGGTCCAAATGATTTGACTCTTTTATATTGAGCTTGAGTTTTAGTAGATGTGAAGCTGACCATTATGCCTATTTTTGCGACTATAGTGATGGAAGCTTTATTAGCTTGTTATTATATGTCGATGACATAATTGTTGTAGGACCAAATAAGGAGAATATTACAACATTTAAAGCTCAGTCGATTAGGGAATTTGAAATGAAAGAATTGGAAGCCACAAACCGAATTCTTAATATGAGTGTACTTAGAGATAGGAAGAACATAAAAATGTAGTTAACTTATAAGAGTTATGTGAAGAGGTTCTGCGGCGTTTCAATATATAGAATGCCAACTAGTTAGTACCTTCTTTTTTTTTTGGATATGAAGTTGTCTTCGAAACAATGTCCTAGGACCAAAGCAGGGAAGACACAAATGTCTTGAGTACCATATTCATCTGCAGTAGGGAGCCTCATATTTGTTATGGTTAGCACCAGACCTGAAATAGCATAAACAGTGGGAGTTGTGAGCAGATATATGGCAAATCTTGACCATGATCACTAGACTGCAGTGAAATGGATCCTTAAGTATTTGAAGGGAACTAGCGACGCTGGTATTTGTTACAATGAAATGCATTTGAAAGTGACTGGTTATGTTGATGCTAACTTTGCAGGCGACTTGGATAAAGAAGGTCTACTACCATGTATGTTTTTTCTTTGGGAGGTAGTGCAGTTAGTTGGTTATCAAGGTTGCAGTCTGTGGTGGCATTGTCTTCTATAGAGGCTAAGTTTATGTCACTTACTCATGCATTTAAAGAAGCAATTTGGATAAGTAGGTTACTTGGTGAATTTTGAGTTGTGCAAAATACTATTCCGCTTCATTGTGATAACCAAAGTTCCTTGTTTCTAGTAAGAAATCCAGTCTTCCATGACAGGACTAAACATACTGATTTTGAGTTTCATTTTATTCGTGACATGGTAGAAAATGGAAAAAATTTATTGCGGGAAATTCACACTGATAACAATCCAACGAATATATTGACTAAGGCCATAGGTAAAAGGAAGTTCACTTCGTGGAGGACTTCCTTGGGGCTTGTGGTTACTTCATGATTAGTAACCAACGAGTAAGAATGGAAACATGTCTTCAAGTGAGAGATTGTTAGATATACGTTGAAACCCATGTTTTGTGGGATATAAGATTTACTTGATATCTTTTGTTATGGAGTTTCCAATATTTGTGGTATGTCATGTGACCACCCATGTGTGGTTCCTTATGGTATGAGATTTGAATCCACGTGATTATATTGATGCCAAATATAAGTCCTATTTTGTAGCAAAGTAAAGCCTCTTAGATATGGGAAATCCAGTTAAGATAGGAATGATTAAAGATGGGTCAGGTAGGTCTTTGGGTTACTTTATAATCATGTTTTGTAGAGAAAGAAAAATATGATGGAATAATTATGTAAGAGAGAAAAGGGTTAGTTCTTTAGTCTTTTTGGGTGGGTATTCTTGAGAGAAAATTACCCAGTTTTAGGGCTTGAGAGAGAGCTTGTAATCCTTTGAATTTTTCATGCTTGCATGATATTTTTCCATTGAGAGAGAGCTTGTACTCTTTTGTATTTTTCATGCTTGTATGGTACTTTTTTTATTAGTGGAATAAAACTTTGTTGCCCCTTGGATGTAGGGAACTTGCTGAACCACATAAATCTTTTTGTCTTTGTTTTTTTATTTTTCTGTAATATTTTCCTTTCCCTTATTTTTGCCCAACCTTGGTTTTTATCCTCTACATTTTTATTATTTTTTGGGTAGTTTTTTTAAGTGTGAGTTGGTGAGAAGTATGAACTTCCCAAATTTGAGCTTAGTTTGTTGTTTATAACACAAACAATCAAGTTAAATACAATATCAAAAAGTGAGACTTGAGAATAAAATATAAAGTATACAAAACAAATCTTCAACTTTGTTTAAAAAACAAAATTTTTCTTAAATTTCTCTTTAAAACATACAATTAGAAATATCTAGAATGCTTTTTGGTTTGATGAACTAATAACCCAAAATGAAAAGTGAATGGACGCACCCAATTTGCTCCACTAGTTCTCTTGGGACCATTGTTCGTAAAATCGCCCAATCTAACCGCTAACCATCCGGTTAGATCGGAAGTGAGCGGTCCCGGTTTTGGGCTGTTAGAGTGATTAATCGGTATTTAAAAAATAAAAATAAAATGTATATAAATTCTCAAAAATAAGGAATTTGATTTGTAATACATTTTTAGATATTCTTTAAATTATGGTGAAGATTAAAGATTATTTTGGTCATTAATACTCACTTTTATATTTTCCCATCTTTTTTAGAAATTTTTTAAAATAGCCATTGGAAAATATAAAATCGGTTAAAATCTATTTTTTTCATTAATTTTCAACTTCATTTGAATGCGTTTTGTTTTAATCATTCTTTATATGCTTTTCATATTTTATTTTATTTTAGTTTTTTAATACTTTTTTGACCGCTCGGGACTTGCCCAGTTCGAACGATTGAATCGGCTGATTTACCCGTTAGGCCGGTTAAACCGCTTCCAGGCCCATATCCAGTTAACCATTCCGATTCGTTTTTGCGAACATTGCTTGGGACACATGAGACCACTTTATGCTGGACGGGGCACGTGACTCCCCACCACTAGTATCACATATTTAGCTATCACACATTTTTATCTTTGGAATATGGGCATATAGTGTGAAAATTAGACGCCGGGGTGTGTGTGTTAAACGAAAATATATGCAAATAATTGTTTTTGGTAATAAATGTAATCTCTATTACACGATTTCCATGTTGCTAGAGGTCACAAATTCGGGGTGGATCTTTTATGGAGAAAAGAGGAAACTCATGAGTCCTACATGTATGATGTTTCTGGTATATAGTTCACTGAATTGGCATAATCTAGTTTTTTTTTAACTTGATTTATTCTCACTTCTAATGTTTAAAAGAAATCGAATTTATATCATCCAAGATATCATCGATGAATGGAAAGAATCAAATACAAAGAATGAAAAGTATAATGCATTGGAGGACATCAATAAAAGTCTGTCACTGTCAGATCTGAATCTGTCAGATCTGAATGAGCAGCTAAGATGGATCCTATTGCAATATCACATCTCTATATTGTTTTATTTTTAATGTTTTGTTTTTATGAAATATTTTCGGTAAATTTTTGGCACTCACTCATCTCTTAAACTCACACCTGCAAAAAAAATTAAAAAAATAATACTTTCAATAAAATAAAATGAGAAAAATATCTCAATATTTTAAGGATATTTTTGTTATTTCATTTTATTAAAATAAATTTTATATTTATTTCAAGGAGATGATGGCACGTACCAATCTTTATATTCATAGAATTTCTAGAAAAAAATTAAAAATAAAATAATCTGAAACATCAGATCTAGATCAAACAATCAATGACTTATTTGATCTAATTGAGCGGCCGGATGGCAGAAGCATAAGAGTTCTCTATATAAGTATAAAAACGTTTCCCAAAAGTTAAAGGTGATTGTCTCCATTTTAGAAATAAAACTCTATTGAAAGATTTATAAGTGTAAAAAAAATGTAATGCAAGCATACTTTAATGGGAAATGATCTTGTGAGACCCTCTCACACTCATGTGTGTAAGATTCCAAAAGGTTACTATTAAATTTAATATAAATCTCTAGAAAAGTCAAGTCTCACTCTTATGCGATAACCTTTCTAGGGATCTATGCCAAATTTAATGGTGGACCTTTGAGGTCCTACACACATAGATGTGGAAATGTCTCATAGGATCATTACTCTACTTTATATTAAATAAAATAAAAACTAGAATAGTTTCAATCGTAAATCTCAATTGTTTATTCCTTAAGAAAGATATTTGTTTCTTGTTATCCAAATTTTTATCCATATTTTGTATCAATAGTGTAATTAAAAAATAAAATATGTGTAGATATTTTTAAGTTTTTGTGGAGAAGGACACTGACATCGATATGCAAGAGGCAATCAAACTCTTAAACTAGCTAAAGCTAACCTGACTAAAGCCTTAGGTATTTTGTCCCAATCAAAGTATCATCAGAATAAATAAAAAAATGTTGTTGACAAATGGATATTAGAAGGACAATTTGGTTCAATGAAACAATAGTGGGGTGGGAATAATAATAACATTCAAAATCAATAAAAAATGTATAATAGTAGGGTGGGAATAGTAAACATATGCAAAATCAATAAAAAAATATAGATAAGTTTATTAGATTGTATTGACTCCAGTACATAGTAAGTTATACCTAATATTGAATTTCAACCAATGACTCAAATAAATAACTCTTTGTAATGGAAGATTTTGTAATGGAAGATTGCATTCTAAATCAATGCGCGAGAAATGGAGGTATTGATGATTGGAAAACTGGTTTAAAAGTAATTATTAATACAATTTGGGTGAAATCTGTATAAGGCTCTAACTTTAAACAATCCTCAAAACTATTCCGAAAAGATGGAATTTCGAAATCGGAAAGTCTTGTGATGGCATGAAAATCTATTGTTACCCTTAATTATGAAATTTAAAGCTCTAAAATAATACAAATTGAGCAAATCTATGAACTACTAATTTTCTTTTAAATGAATGGTCCAAATAATGCGTTATACGATGTACTATGTTTATGACTTGAATCTTTTATATATATATATATATATATATATATATCATGAGCTTGAGATGATCAATTTAAGAGCTTTCCAGCATCAAAACAATATTTTCATATGGGTTTTTTGAGGTGCATCTCAATTTGAACATCACAAGGTTGACACCTTGTATAAACTTTTTCCATACAATTTTTCTTATAGTAGATGGTCTAGATTAGATCGCGAAAATGGCGTGAAAAAAGTTGATTATGATTCATACTCGCGTGAGAAAGATTGATCAACTTTTCTCTTGGTGTTATAGAAAATTCATATGATCCACGTTTGGTTCGCGTGAAATTCTTTTCTAAAAATATTTTCACATGAAAAACTTCTCTTATGTGGCTAAATGTGGGAATATTTTCATACCAATTGATCTTAATGCATCTTTTCACATCAAATAACAACTAATTGATGTAAAAATACTCCCATATTTAACCATATGAAATAAGTTTTCATGTGAGAATGTTTTTCGAAAAACAATTCCACGCGAACCAAACGTAGTGTTATTTGAAAGGCATATCGATAGTACTAGAAAACCATAAATTCATAATGCATATAGTGTTCTAAAAGCCACGCTTAAATGGCAAAGCTACTCATTGAAAAATCTTATGCTGAAACACTTTGCACTCGATTTTCTTTTGTACTTCCTTTCTCCTTTGCAACAGGTTCATGCTTTTTTTTCTTTGCACCTCAGTAGTCACAGTAATTTGATGATCGACAGTATCACTGTGAAAGAGAGAGAAATATTTTGAGGCATTCTCATAAATATACCCACGAATATTACCAAATTAAAATGTCGGAAAGCAAACGTTTGGTTAATTCTATAAGAAATGGGAGTCGTTGATTTAGTTGGTAAATGAGATTGAATTGCTTAATAACTCATATTAATTTTTTCATATGGATATCTTGCCCTTTTTTTTCACTTCCTTTCTTCTTTACATTCACATGTATCACTTCCTTTGCTTTGCACTTCCTTTCTTCTTTCGAATGGCTTGATGCCTTTTGTTTTTTTCTGCACATTCTTTGCACTTCCTTTCAAATTTCCAATAGAAATTTGATGAATTTGGTCGGAAAAATTAACAGGAGACTGAGAACCATTCATATGGAAGAAAGGATTTTGTTAGGATAGTAATTCTCTAACTCATAATTTATAACCCAAACTATTTCCCATAAATCACAATCATAGTCTATCTGGATGTTGGGTTCATGTGGCCTTTAAAGGCTTTATGAGTTCTTGTAAAATGAAATGATATAATGGAACATGAACCCAATGAGAGTGTGGTCCCTCATAGACTATATTAAGAAAACGATAGTTTGCTGATACCGATCTGTGCTTAACGATTTAGGCCAGTCGGTTGAAAAAAACCCATGTTACCTAGGCGTAAAGAACAAACTGATAAGGATTTATGAAAGAAAGACCTATGTGATCTTTTACCGGGGAGTATATTTTTTTTTTTCCTTTCTTTTGGCAAAAGATCACTTACAGGTGGTCTTTATTATAATAAAATAAATTTCAAAATAAAATCAACATAACAATAAACCTAGATCTTATCAACTTGATGCCATTGAAACAACTATGCATTATGCTTGAGAATAAAAGATAAGATTGCAAGAAACAAAAGGAAGAGTGCCGAAGATTACCTCAACCGGGTTTATTACACCTCACACCGAGTCGCCACCATCCAATGGCACGAGATCAACGATCTAGCTTCAATTTCAAAGAGGGAAATCAAATTTCGGCCAAGCCACTCTAATGGAACATGAACCCCTTGATCACAAACTCAAACCCTATGTGAATTCTCTTAGCAACCTAGTTTGAGAAAGATGAATTCTCTTTTGCTAAACCCTAAAACCCTAAACCATAAATCCATATTTGAGAGATATGAGAGAAGAACTCCATAATATAAACCCTTAGGTTCTTTCACAATGTGGGAGAGAGAGATCAAATATGAGAGAGTGGTGCGTGCCCCCTTTTTGGGATATAAGAGAGAAAGATAGGAATTAAGTATGAGAGAGTGGTGTGTGCCTCCTTTTTGGGATATGAGAGAGAAAGATGAGAATTAAGTACAAGAGAGATGTAGAGATTTTTGAGTAGAGACAATCCAGTTTTATAGGCTTTGAATAAGAATAGGATTTCTTAGGGCTTTTCTTAGCTTGTCTCTTCTTGTGAAATTGAACATAGACCGTCGATCAAGGGTGACTTGTGGGGTGAAAGATCTGAGTCATCCATTCCATAGATAGGCCATCAAAATTATGAAAGGGACATGAACCATTATCCCCCTTTCCTAAACCATTTTCCCATCAATATATTTAAATAAACTAAATATCATGCATTCTATAAAATTGCACGATGCATATCACGTATTCCATAAGGATATGTCAAATAATATCAAGTACATAAATACTATCAAATATAAATAAGTTAATATCCATATCAATTCAAATTGACCATATCTCTTTAAAACAAACTTGCTAAAAAATAGATAAAGCCATGGTCAATATATCCCTTCCAAAATTTGATCACATACCACAAATCAAACTAACCTTATCTTAAAAGCAAACAAGATAATCCAAAGAGGGTAGGGCGTGCCACCCTTTTGTGGCACTTGTGGGCCCCCACCCACATGCCACATGGTGGGCTCATGAGCACTATGCGCCCCCATAGAATATTATAAAAAAAATTATTATTTTTAAAATTGAATAAAATAATTTAAAATATATATTTGAATTTTTATAACTTTCTAAGAATAATAACTCTGTTTTTATAAGTCCAAAAATCACAAATAAAATATTGAGAGATTCATAAAAAATCAAATAATAAAACTAAAATCAATTCAATAATAAAATGAACACAATTAAATTAATATGATGGGAAAATTATCCATTTGGTTTTAGGAATCCAATCTGTAATAACGGGGTACTCCACCTTCAACTGTAGACTACAGACCATACTAGCTTTATTGAACCGGATAGTAGTGACTTGGTGTGGGGTGTAATTAGCCCGGTTGAAATAATCTTCGGCACTCTTCCTTTTGTTTCCTGCAATCTTATCTTTTATTCTCAAGCATAATGCATAGTTGTTTCAATGGCATCAAGTTGTTAAGATCTTGGTTTTATTGTTATATTGATTTTATTTTAAAATGTATCTTATTATAATAGAGACCATATGTAAGTGATCTTTTGCCAAAAAAAAAGGGTGAGAAAAATGCTTCCCCAGTAAAAGATCATATAGGTCTTTCTTTTATTGGTATCAGAGCTATTGATACTTGATGCCAATAGTTATCTTTTCTCTTTATTGAGTTGAGATCAAGCTTGGGAATGAGATATAAGAAAGCTATTGACCTTTGTGGTTATGAAATACACCCACAATTAATAATTATTTAAATATTCCGACACCGAAATGGCACTCTGCATAATGAGTATTCTGGGCTATTTTAGAATAAAGATATGAATAATATAATGAGGCATTTTTTAATTACATATTTAAGTGATATTTTGTATATTTAAGAGTAGGAATTATCTGCAAAATTTTAGTGGTAGATCCTATAGGAATTGAGAGTTATGGACTCAATAATGAAGTGTGTCAGTTCTGACCATATAAAATTCAAGAACTGTCCATTGAGTATCGTGATTTTTCTTACCAATCATACGATTTTATTTCTAGCTGAAATTAGACTGTGACTCATAAACTTGATTGTATTTTTAAACAAAAAAAAGCTTCATCAAGAAAGTCCTTGTGGTTTAAAAGATATGATCAATTTATTGAAGGATGCACAAGTGTTGTTTTCTGCAACGAAAATTATTTTCATGACTAGAAAATTAAGATTTAATTTCTATTCTTAACATAATGTTTCATGGTTCACACTAAATTTTTAGACTTCCATTTTGAGTCTAATTTGTAATAAAATTTATTTGAAAGAAATATCTATGAGAAGAGAGGAATAAATAGATTGAAAATAGGTCATCCTGAATTTTTTGTAATTTGATACGTCCTTCATTGGAGAAATGAATGGCTATACTTATCAAGCCTACTTAACAGAGTGATATAAGTCTTGTGAAAGTATATGTGTTACTATTATGTGTATAATTTCAAATAAAATTGGTTTGAAAGGGAAACTCCATGATGGTAGAGAGAAAAGATAATTTTACTAGATAGTGTTCATCTTGGAATTCTGCGGTATGATTTATTTTGTGACGTGAATGTCACTTATTTATTTCTCTAAAGAAAAGTATTATTTGGGATTCAAACTATGATGTTATAATTTGGTTTTGAGTCTAGTTTTCAATACAAAAGATTCCATAAAGAAAGTCTTTGAGGATTGAGAGAAACAATTTTTTTATTGAGAGGTGCTCAACTTGATTTTCAACTGAAAAGATTGCATTGTGACGTAAATGTCACTAAAATGAATATTCACTAAATGGTATGATTAAGGGATGGAACTGAGCAATATTTTATATTCTTTTGAGTCTATGTCAATGCTCAAAAGGATTCGAATATTAACTCTTTATGAGTTGAAAGATGTCATATTTTTATCATGGGATGCTCAAGTTCAATTCTGCAGTAAATTAAAAAGATGTGGCACGTTAAGAGACATCTTTGAATTCTTAGTTATGAAGACCTTTTTTTTTGGCTCATTTAAAAAGGTTTTATAGTGTGCTTTGAGTATGGTTTATTATGATAAAACTTCAGAGAGAGTTTATTATGATAAAACTTTAGAGAGAGGTAATACAAAGTTGATAAAATATGACATGCTATGTGAAGTGTATTCGATCTGGGAATAGCAGAAAGAAGAAGAAACACAATATCTATAAAAACATCTTAGTTTCTTCGAAATGAAGGGATATATAGAGAGACATGGTGGTAGCATAGAAACGCTAAAGATCAGTGAAAAAATCGAAATTGTGATATTTGAAAGAATCAGATGAAGAAGATATTTTTTTCAAGGAGTAAGACAGGAGAATTCAAGTGCCGAAGAGAAGGACACTTCGTGACATGTGAAACCAATGACCAATATATTCTCCATCAGTTGTGTGTGATTTCAAGATCACAAAAGCTTGCCAAACAAGTAAAAACGATGAATCAAAAGAAAACCCAGGTAACACACTACATGGTTTTGAGGTACGAAATCTATCCCACATTATATGATAAGGTCATATAGGGAAAGGTCATTTAGGGATAGAGGATTCAATAACTTTGTTTAATGTGCTTTAGTTATATTTTGGCTAATTATTTTATGAATATGTATGTAGTGTATAGACATTAAGTAATAAGTTCTAACAAATTTGAAAGTGCCAGTTTTGAATACATTGTATTTTTGTGCTTCCTTGTTCTTGAGTATGAACTTCTTAAGGTAGTGATACACATGGAGATGTTATTTGATCAAGAGCTTTGAGCCCTAAGGATGAAACACTAGAGATGAGTGTGGCTCATTCAAATATGTAAGCACAAAGTGAGTGTTCTAATGGAACTTGGTCTTAGAGATCATCCTCTCAATAATGTCTATAATATGATGTGTTGCATGTGATACTGATCTCTTAATAAATTCTCCATAATTGCCAAAAATGAAGTATTTTATCAAGGCTTTAATAGACATTATTTAGTCGTGCTTTATTTTTTATAAAATTATAAGATGGTATATATGATTTTTTTTTATGAACTTGACTTGATAGGAAATTAAAGATGAATGTGGTAAAATGATTTGTGAAGGCTAAACATGTATTTTATAATTAAATTGGATGATTTGATAAAAGCCTAAGTCTATGAATATGGTTTTGAGAAAACCACATAGTCTTGCAAGGTCCATTAAGTTTTTATGAAAATCATTTTAAATTGTCATACTATTATATAATTATTGCTTGTGAATGCATATATATATACCAAATCAATTTTTTTATTAAAAAGAAAAATATTTTGTCTTGAAGGTATTTATAAAAGTGAGAGAAAAACTATCATGCACTGTTTTTTTTTTTTTTTAAATAACTATATGCCTTGACCCATGTTTCTAGTTATTTAGAATCCTCGATTACCTAATACTTTGAACCAAAGTGAATGTTGTAGAAATGCCATTATGTTGGGCTTCTCTGACACATATTATATTGATTAGATAACTTGGTGTGTATGAATTTACCACCAAGATGTCTAGTGTGGTTAAACCTTTGTGGTCCATGAAGGTTATTAGATATTGTGAAACCAACGGGTATTGAATTACATATTGCATGAGACTTAATATGCTACTTTATTATATATGCATAAGAATGTTGATAATGTATATGTTGAATGTGCAATAATTGAGTGGGAGCTGCTACAGTTCCACATTTTTTTAGCTGTTTGGATATTCAGATATACAGGTACAAGCTATCTCACAAATCCAGATAATGCGAAGTCTATATCTGGATCTGTGTTCATGCTTGGAGGGGGTGCAGTTTCTTGGAAATCAAATAAACAGGATGTGACAAAATTATCCACCATGAAGGCAGAGTTCGTGGCGTGTTGTTTAGTGATCGAAGAGGTCGTATGGATTAAGAAATTTCTTAATCGACTTGACTTTTACCTCGAGCGTTGTGAGGCAGTAAGAATTTTTTATGCAGCATGGTAACGATATGCATGTCAAAGGAGCCACGATTCCATAAAAACTCCAAGCATATAAAACCATATTTTTATCACCTAAGGAATGAGGCGAGATTGAGAAAGATCGAGATCCAGATAAACTAAATATTCCAGTGGGAACACCTGCTAGTATTTGGCATGCTAAATGGAACAATAGACTATAATGTTGTTCACCCGTGGAACCTAAATGTTTGGTGTTGGTTATATGGCTACAAAAGGGAGCAGCTTATTTGAATAACTCTTTTGAGCCCATGAACATACAACCCCATGCGATGAGGGTACGTGATGGTCTTTTACGACAACACGTCCATGATTCGCGATGCGATGTAAAAGATGAGCTACGACCATTTTTGAGATGAGATCCGAGCAGTAAAGAGAAAAATGTGTTGCCTCTATAAATCCTTTTGTAAAATGATTGATGGCGAAAGCCATGATTAATATATTAAGAGAATAAGTAAAAATGCTTGAGAAAGATTATAATTGGGAGAGAAAGATGGTAATGAGAGAAAGTGAGACAGAGAGAATGTAAGGCTTTCAAAGGCCAAGTGGGAGATGTTGGGTTCGTGTGCCTTATGAGTGCTTGTAAAATGAAATGATATAGTGGAACATAAACTCAGTGGGAGTGTGGTCCCTCGTGGACCATACTAAGCAAACGATAGTTTGTTGATAACGATCTGTGTTTAACGATCTAAGCCAGTTGGTTGGGAAAAACCCATGTTACCTGGGCATGAAGAACAAACCGATGAGGGTTTATGAGTTAGCCCTTGATGAGGTCGGAGAACATACCCAAATGAGTGAGCCAAGGGAATGTGTGACCCTTATGTGTGATGATGGCCTATAGAGGCAGGGGCTAAAACCTCATCCATGTACCATCACACGGCATGCATATCTATAGATCATTCGAAAAAACCAGAAATCCACCTTTTAGGGTAAAGTGTATGCATGTGCGAGAGATACCCCTATACGCTATAGAGATGTGGTCGCATAAGGTCTTGGTGACCTTGACTTGTCTCTTGGGGAGGACCTGAAATCCACAGACTGGGATTGCGATCCCTTGCTCATCAACCAGACTTTGGTGATCCGCTAATGAGCCCCTGCTTGGACTGTGCGTCATGGGAAATACTGGATCGGTCTGATAAAGCAAATGTGGTATGTAGTCAACAGTTGAAGGTGGAGTGGCCCATGATTGTTGATTCTTAAACTATATGAATTATTTTCCCATCAAATTAATTTAATTGTATTTGTTTTATGATACAATTTATTTTAAGATTATTATTTGAATATTTATGAACCCCTGGATATTTTATTTATAATTTTTAGATTTATAAAATTAAAGATATTGATTTTACAATTGTTTAAATATTCAAATAATATTCTAAAATCTTTTTATTAATTTTAACTATATAAAAATATCATAGGGGCCCATTGTGCACATGGGCCCCCCATATTTTTAGAAGGTCGGGGCCATGAGTGCCTCCCTTGGGTGGCACGCCCTACTCTTGTTATCTTTCCTATTTTTTGGTGATATGGCATGTGGCCATATAGTTGGAAGATATTGACTAAATATTGACTTGATATATCTTTGAAATATTTTGTGGAAAGATTGAGTAGACTTGTGTTATTTTATGGTATGCACAATTTTTTTATTAGATTTAATTTATTTAATTTTTATTGGTAGAAAAATGGTTTAGAAAAGGGGAATAATGGTTCATGCACCTTCCATAATGTTAATGGCTCATCTATGGAATGGATGGCTCATATCTCTCACCCCACAAGTCACCCTTGATCGACGGTCTATAGTCAATCTCACAAGAAAAGGTAAGCCAAAGAAAATCCTAAGAAACCCTAATCTTATTCAAAGCCTATAAAAAGGGATTGTCTCTACCAAAAAATCTCTACACCTTATCTTTCTATCTATCTCTCTTAAAAAAGTTTATCTCTCTCATGTTTGATCTCTCTCTCCCACATTGTGAAAGAACCTGAGGGTTTAAGTTAAGGAGTTCTTCTCTCCTATCTCTCAAATATGGATTTATAATTAAGGGTTTTATGGTTTAGCAAAAAGAGAATTCATCTCTCTCAAACTAAGTTGCTAAGAGAATTCACGTAGGGTTTGAGTTTGTGAACAAAGAGGTTCATGTTCCATTGATGTGGCTTGGCCAAAATTTGCTTTCCCGGTTAGAGATTGAAGCTAGACTGTTGTTCCTGCACCATCTGATGGTGGTGACTCAGTGTGGGGTGTAATAAGCCCAGTTGAGGTAATTTCCAGCACTTTTCCTTTTGTTTCTTACAATTTTATCTTTTATTCTCAAGCATAATGCATAGTTGTTCCAATGGCATTAAGTTCTTAATATCTTGGTTTTATTGTTGTGTTGATTTTATTTTGAAACAACAATTTGAAGAATTATTAGATAAAGGTTTTATCAAACCCAGTGTGTCACCTTGGGGTGCTCCGATATTGTTTATTAAAAAGAAAGATGGGACCATGAGATTGTGTATCTATTATAGACAGTTGAACCAAGTGATAGTGAAAAATAAATATCTATTACATAGAATTGATGATTTATTTGATCAATTACAAGGATCACAAGTGTTTTAAAAAATTGATCTTAGATCTGGATACCATCAGCTTAAGATTAAAAGTGAAGATGTTCCCAAGACAGCTTTCAGAACAAGGTATGGCCATTATGAATTTTTAGTCATGCCTCTTGGATTAACCAATGCACCGGTTGCATTTATGGATTTTATGAATCGGGTGTTTAAGCCCTTTTTGGATAAATTTATTATGGTATTCATCGATGATATTTTAATTTATTCCAAGAATCAGAAGGAAGATGAGCAGCATGTAAGAATGCTATTGTAAATATTAAAAGAAAAAGAATTGTATGTCAAACTTAGTAAATGTGAATTTTAGCTTGAACAAGTGACATTTTTAAGACATGTCATGTCAAAAAAAAATTAAACTACATAATTATCTAGAAAATTGGTTCACTTCATAAACAAATAGTTTGCTCAAATCGTAGTCCATAGCTCTACTTGCACACACATCACGTAAACCACACCAAAAAAATGGCTCTTTTTTGTTTGTTTATTTACTAAAGAAATGCTAATCATGATAAAATAAAGCTTAATAGTTATTTGAACAAATATAAAATGATATGGTCACAGGGGGATTGGAATGCGTAGTACGCTCTTGGTCATTGGGAAGTTAATGATTTATTTGATCTAATATAAAAAGGAAACTACAAGTAAATTGTACATGACTGTCTAACTTCTATTTTTGTAATTGTTGTAAAAATATGTATTCTATTTTTATATATTCTCTTCCCTGATTTGGTAATGTTTAACCTAATTTAAGCGGTACAAGTAAATTTAGAAGGAGATAAAGGAGTATGTGTCTCGTTTTTCCATCTTACGTGAGGATGTATATTTTATATCAGATATGATGGGAGACTTGGTATACATTCCATGATTTAATTAAGTGCTAAATTTAAGAATTTAGTATATATTTGAGAGGCAAAAGTAAATTTAGAAGTAAGCTTGGGCCATGCGTGGCTATTTTTTAACTTTATTTTGTATCTTCCCTCAACCATAGAAATAGGAAGTAAATTTTACTATTTGGCCTAAGCTTCTACGATGTGTAGGATATCTACCTCGCTTCTCTCTCATGATAGGGTTCTTTTTTATTTTTTTGCCACATATGCAGCTCTCAACTCTAACTTAATATTGTAGTATAGATATATGGTGGTCACTAGTAAAATCCTCAAGAATTGAACTATAAAATCATTTGAAATTTGATCGGTCTGCTATTATTTTTAATGAAATGCCCAAATAATATGGTAATTCAGTGATTAGCAAAAGCCACACCCAAAAGTTAAATTTCGTGTGTATATACTTAAGATCACACCACTAAGATTATTTGCCCACCAGATGTTCAATAAATATCATCCTATCCCTCTTTGGGATTTTCATCAAGTTTTATCTTAATTTTTTATGGCATTGTATATAATGAGTTCATTTATCTTTGCTACAATGATGTCACAAATTTATAACTGTCTCATTGAAATTTGATAGTTTGGTTGCATCATAAAGCTTAAAAAATTTAAACACAACTACTCAATTTTATATTTTCAAAATTATTTGTGACCGTATTGTACCAAAGATGAATGTCTCATGTATATTTTTCTATTTTTTAATTAGGGTGATGCAAGATGAATGAGAACGCATACGTATACTTTTTAAAAAGTCTTTAGGCGACTTTATGACACATGACGCACGATATTATACCATTATATTATACATCGTGCATCGTATAAATTAAGTTCTATGCTCATATTACACAAGATTGTTGCCCTTTTATTATTGGAAAAGAACACGTAATGCTACATTTCCAGCCGTCACAATCAAATGGAGCAATCAAATAACTCTGGGAAGTTGTCCTTCCACTATGCAAGCAAAGATACGGAGTAGGGGTTGCAACGGGCTGGCTGGCCAGGCAGGCCCAAAGAAGCCTAGAGCCTGAGCCACAAAATGTGGTCCAAGGGTCGGGCCAAGGTCACCACAACAGGGCTGGGCCGTTTTGGTTAATCCCGGCCCTCCTTTTTCTTTACCTTTCTTTTTAATTTATTTTCTTTTATCTAGCCTTGCCCAGCACTAATAGGGCTAAAGCTGAGCTTGGGGCAGGGCCTGTTGGCCCGGTCAAGGCTAAGAAGTTACTCAAAATGGTGTTTATTTTCTTTCTTCTTTCCCTTTTGGTAGGTTAGTGGGGGGATTCGAAGCGGAAACATGTCGAACATAGCATGGGCTTCATAATACTTGCTCTTGTCTAAGAGGGTCACGTTAGTAAGGGCTTGTATATATACTACGACTTGAATTAGGGTTAACAAAATCGAATCAGAATAGTAAATCGGATATGGGCTCTAAACAGGTTTAACTGGCCTAACAAGTGAACTGGCCGATTTAACCGCTCTAACAAGATCTAAAAAGATATAAAAAAAATCTACTAAAATATAAAAAGCATATAAAGAATGATTAAAACAAAACATATTCAAATGAAGTTGAAAATTAATGAAAAAAACTCGATTTTAACGAATCGATTTGTGCTATGGGAATTTGATTTTTTAAAAAAAGATAGGAAAATATAAAAGTGAGTATTAATGACCAATTTTTTTTGAATCTTTACCATAATGTAAGAATATTAAAAAATGCATTACAAATCAAATTCTTTATTTTCGAAAGTTTATATAGATTTTTCTAAAAAAATAAATAAATATCAGTTAATCACCAAAACCGCCCAAAACCAGAACCGGCTAGTGGCCGGTTCCGACCTAATCGGGCGGTTAGCGATTAGATTGCCCGGTTTTCCAATAGTGACTAGAATAGAGTTTATGCTTACTCTCTCATAAAAATACTCGTAAAAGCATTTATTTATAGGGGTGGCAATGGACCCAACCAAACATAGGACCCGACGAGTAGACCCGACCTCGGGTCCAGGTATGGGTCTAAATTTTTTACCTGAAAGGTTGGGTCCGGGTCTAAATCCTGGACCCGAATAGTACGGGTCTAGGTCCAGCCAGACCCGACCTGAATAATATGGGTATATGTGGGTATTCATAAATGTTGCCAATACACTTGTTTCTTAGGAATTTCTAGTTATTATGTAAAACAATAAGGAATGTAGGTATATATGGGTATTCATAAATGTTGTGCAACACTGTAAATGTAGCCAATAATACAGGTATATGATGGTAAGAAAAAGGGGGGGAGGGGAAGAAACTCAGTCATAGAGTAGCAATGGACCTAACCAGAACCGAGACCTGACCTTGGGTACAAGAATGGTCCAAATTTTTTACCCAAAAGGGGCGGGTCTAGGGATGGGTCCCAATTTTGGACCCAAAAGGTCGGGTCCAGGTGGGTCCAAACCTGGACCCGAATACTATTCGGGTCGGGTCCAGGTTTGGACCCGACTTGTTGCCACCCCTATTTATTTGCCTTCAAATTTTAGACACTTAATAAGCCCAAGATAAATGTTTTTAAAGAAAAAAAAAGAATTAAGTTACTAACCACGTATATTTGATCATCCAAAAAGTGGATTGTGTACACATGTGAGAAAAGATCTTTTTTAGGCACTTTAGTCAGGTTGTGACTTCAGCTTTTTTTTTCTTTAGATTGTTTACTGTAACCAGTAGAAAATAACCACAAAAATTGGGTCCAAAAAAGTTACCTTCAAGTAGGTTATTTATGAAGGTAATAGCCTTACAGTTTATGTCCCCGGTGCATGTAATCCTCTATGTATTATTATTGAGGAGAACTCAAGAGCACTTTACTCCCTTACCTACCCCAAATGACTACTTTTGAGGTGAGGGGCCAAAAGAGCTTCAAAAGTCATACCCAAATCATGCTTCTCCAAATTAGACTTGATTTGGGGGTCCCTAATCCTTTCATTCAACCTTCCAATCAATTGTACAGCCAATATGTATTTATAGAATGGAGATAAGAGTTGATATCTATTTATATCGAATGGAAATAGAGTTGGACCATCTTTAGAATTCCAAATCAAACCTTATTCAATTGAAATCATTTAGGCCTTTTCTTTGTTCCTCATCTGCCTCAAAATTGGCTTATAAGGTGTGAGACCATCATTTCTTAGTGCTTCTTTAGGATCACATAAAGATTTTTACCTTAATATTGATAGCACCCGTGTTCGGGATAAGACATCCGTATGTAGTAAAAACGAAACGGGTGGTGTTATCTTTGTCGGGTTGTATATTGTAAGACTATTTATTTTTAAGTCACAATTACTTTTAGACATCAATCAATGACACGTCTTTAGCTATTTGATTTCATATCAAACAACCAATGATGATTGTGACCTCCGTGTACAAAAAAATACATACTATTGTTATATACATTTCCTAATAATAGTTACTTGAGTATCAAGAGCATTATTTCTTGGTGGCTTTAATATTTTGAAATGAGGCAATCCAAATCCTTTCTACTAGAATGAATTAGGGGCAGCGGGGCAACTCTTACACCCTACAGCCAAAAAAAAGTACACCCTAAATCTGTTTTTCTTTTTTAGTTCAACGGTACAAATCAAACTCAAGATGCAGCATTACTTGAAATCAATTGCAAACCCCGCAAGCCTAATCCTAATTCCTACACCCTAAATCCATAGGGATTGCCTACAAATATATCATTTATCTTTTGTACATAAAGGTCACAAACATTCATGTCCCTTAAATTTCAAAATAGGTAGTTGTAAGAGTGTTATTGAATAGACACAAAGTTTAAAAAAAAAAATTATCAAGCTTCATGACTCACCCCAAGCCATCCAATTGACATCTGATGAGTGGAAATGATTGTGACCTCTATGTACAAAAAATAAATGATCTCTTTGCAAACAATCCCAAATCCGTATGCTCAAATCACAATATGTAATCTAGCATAAAGAGTTTACCTACCAAATTAATAAAATAAAATGGATAAAGAACAATGAGAGTCTGAAACATCTAGAATGCATTGCTTGGGTGACCTAGTAGGCAGAAACGCACTCAAAGTTAATGGATAGAACCAAATTGCACCACTAATTTTACCCGTCCATATGTGCCCATTATATGCATGATGGGATATATGTAAACCCCCACGATTGCTTCACCACTAACGTTGGCTATTTACCTACGGCTCTTCTTTGTTATTTCTAAATTGCATGAAACTTAATTTTGAAAAGAATCCAAAACTCGGGAATCTGACAGTGGAATTGGTGATTTGGATGCCTCAAAATAATGTCCTACCTTTCATTCTCACTTGACGGCAAACGTTAAGGGCAATGACATATTAAAGTGTCATAATAATAATAATAATAATAACAACAACAATAAGACCATTTATAGGATTGCTATTAACCTTTCGGCAAACCCTAAGGATAATAACATATTAAGGTGTCAAATAAACCTAAGGATAGTGCTTCACTTATATGGCAACTGTTGAGTTGCCAAAGCACCCACTTAGCATGCCACTTAGGCAGAGCACAACAAGTGGTGGGACCTTTAAGCAAATTGTGTGGCCACCTAGACACTTCTTTTACGTTAATGATTTGAATGGCCACAATTGGGTGTGGAAAATCTGGACCATCCATCCTTATATTTAATATGGTTTACCATTTTTTAGGGTTTTCTTAATATGATTTTTTATTGCAAGAATAAGTAAGCATGATGCATTTCTTTGGTAGAGCAACATGGGCCACGTCCCATATATTACTATAGTTGGGTTATCCAAAATGACATGCAAAGGTGGTTCCTTTTAATTAAATGGAGGCTAAGAGGCAAAAAAAATCCATGACATCATTCATTAGATAATAATACCAAATGCCTTGCTCAAGAGGCACTCATGACGTTTTTTTCAAGGAAATATGAATCATAGGCTATGGTCATATGTGCATCCATTCATTCTTCTAGCTGACATGATCTAGCTGCCTTTAGGCATAGTCTAGAACCACCTCTCAATGTTGGGGATTTCGCGATCTAGCTGCCTTTAGGCATAGTCTAGAACCACCTCTCAATGTTGGGGATTTCGCGTTTGGTACGCGTGAAAACACTTCGGTAAAAGTATTTTCATGTGAAAAATTTCTGCATGTGATTAAGTGTGGGAGTTTTTCACATCAATTGCCTATCAATTGGTATGAAAAAATACGATGAAATCAATTGATGTGAAAAAATCCCATACCTAGGGGTGGCAATGGGCAGGTCGGATCTAGGTCTGGTCGGATCCGATTGGACCCCACCCAAAAATAAGAAGTATATATATCAAAATATTTTAAATATTATAACTACAAATAATAATTATATTTATTAAACCCGGACCCAACCTGCCGATTCTAATTTTTAGACCCATTCGCATACCTGGGTTAGATCCGATTGTCGGGTCCCGGGTTGGGTCTGGATCCATTGCCACTACTACCTACACCTAACTACATAAGGGAGTTTTTTGATGTGAAAATACTTTTACTCATACCAAACATATGCTTTGCGCCATAAAATTATTTTCCTCTTAATTAGGTGATTATCTGTAAACGAGTTTTGTAATTAAAAAAGCCAATAAAAAAAAAAAAAGAAAAGGAACCATTCATTTCTCTTAACAAAATAATTAGAAAGGGCGACTGGCTAAATTTTCATTGGCTATTAATTTTTTGTGGTCGATGGAATAATTTCATGCGTTGAAGGTTCATATTTTACTAAAAATTGTGGCGTTGGTCCGAATTGTCGGTCAAAAGTCACTATCGTAGTTGTCATTTGGTTTGGCCTAAGGTTAAAACCTACTTTCTTTTGAAATTCTTGGATATTCAACACTTGACATAGGACAAGATTTGACATATCATCTAAACATTCAAACCTAACATGAAGCCAAGCTATGCATACATCCATCACATTACATTGTGTCACATAGAGAAGTGCCCATGATAAGATTCATCTCCAAACACAAGTATAAATTTGTATGCTTTCTATGATACACATGCACACATTTTTATATATAGTAAAAGTTTATATAGAGCCGAGGCTCTAAACAATCCATTAAGAGCCTATCTAAAAAATTTCACTAGAAGAGGTTGTTTTGATGCCCAAATATCCTCAAATTGATCATCTCGACATCAAGATGTATGGACACGAGAGAAAAATGGATTTCAAGTTTTGAAAATAGTGCATTTTGTAATATATTTTTTTACCGTCAATTTTCAATATTTTCAAGTTCTCATAGATCTGTCGATCTACACTATTTTTGAAGCTTTAAACTTTAAAAATAAAGATAAAAATATATTTAAGGCTGTCACAGAGATTTCCAATATTAAAACCACATTTCTCAAAACTATTTGAAGGTAGGTTCGAATTTGATTGTTCAGAGCCTAGGTTCTATACAAACCGCACCCTATATTTATTGTATCCAAATAGAGTTTGCTACAAGTTCAAGCGAGCATAGTTTCTTATAGTGATTTGAAAATGGTTGATCCAACACCCAAGTTGGATCCTGATTTGGATTAATCATCCGAGTCAGACTGGACGAATCAAAATCAGACCCTTGACAATTCAAAGAACCCGATTCCAATTTTTAATAGCTGGTTTTGTGATCCGGACCACCGATTCCAAAAGAATTAAATCTAACCACCATTCTAACTTCTTGCATATAGGCCTCATATGAACCTTCTAAACTCCATATTGGTGTTTGAAAACTTTGCTGGTTCAACTTGGAAAAGGCGGGCACCCCAACCCCTCACCCACATGAGCAGTACATAACCGGTTTGAGTCCAAACCGGCTGACGTAAAAAAAATTGGGCAGTTTTCCTATCAGCCGGAGGAGTTTTAAAAAAATTGTGCGGTTTTTTACACTCTGCCAAGAATGGAGACCATGCCTCATGGGTTCACTTTGGGTGCTTTTTTTACAGCTTTTGAAGCATTTTTTCAGTACTCTCAAAGCATTGTTGAAGTGAATAATTGTGCCAAAGCCATACAACCATGATCTAAAATTGAAAAATTATCTCAAATTTTTTATGGCCATTTTTTTGGGCTTGTTTTAAGAGGGTTCTAAAAAATCGGCCATATAGTTGATTTAAGACTCGATTTAGATCGTTTTGTATCAAAATTTGCGTGTTTTGAAGACAATCGAGGTCATCACACAATCATTGTATTAATTTGGTCTATAACACAAAGATTTGTGGTCAATTTTGGGTGTTTTGCACTGAGTTCCAAAAACTCCGCCTAACTTATGATTTATCCGTCAATTATAATAATTTTTGCGTCAAATTTAGTGTGCTTTGAAGATAATCAAGTTCATCACACGACTATTGTGTTAATTTTTTGGTTACACAAATATTCGTGGTCGAATTTTGCTCAAAAATTTGTTCTTGAGAAGGAAAACAATGATCTAAATTTGATTGGCAAGAGCCAGTCCTAGAGCATTGCGAAGGGGTACGACAAGATTAGGTGTCTGATGTAGAGATAGACGATGCACTGAGACTGGTTCTAAAGGAAGTCTAGACGTAGAGATGTAATACTATTTAACAAGGGAGAGACGTAACTGTAGCCAATACCATAAGTAGGTTTTTGAGAATGAAAACATTGTTGAAGTTGTTGAGGGCCACAATACAAGCCAGGGTGGGGGAGAGCACAAAGGCTGGACGAGACTAAGAGACTTTAGCCAAGGGGATTCCACGGGAAATATTCCTAATTAACAAGGGGATACAGCTGCGGCACTATAACTCCACCCGGGCTTACTCAGATTTTTGGCGAAATGAACCCTGTGAACCTGATAGCGAGACACAAGAGTACCCTAAGCCCCCTCAACATTCTTATTATTACTAGCCAATATTAGTTGTATTTTGTAACTCCCTCCATTGAATTAACGTATGTCAAATTCTAAATTGTGATGTATGTCTCTTTAGTTTTCATATATGAATTTATATAAAAAGTTGTTTCAATAGTCATTATTCGTTAATTCTATTTTTTCAAGATAATTGTAGGAAATATTAAAACACACATAAATCAGCATTTTGCATAGTATTATTTTTTTTAGGTCTTTTTTACCCATTTTAAATAAATTTTTTTACTTAATCTACTTGGACAGGTTAACCAGCCAGGTCCCAAGTTACTCGGAACCGGCCCATGACCGGTTGACCGGCTTGGTTGGATTTTTCCTACACCGTTCCATACACTTGATATGCATAACCCATGAATGACATAATGCATTCAAGATAGAGGCTTTGAGCATGACCTAATATAAATATGGGCTCAATAAACCTTCACATGCCCATACATGACTCTCAAGCATACCCATCCAAGACATGAAGTAAATCCATGCATGACATCATGATCCATAGGAAAGACAAGGGAAACACAGGACTTGGTCATGGATGCAAGTTGCTCAAGGTCCAACTCAAGCCTTTCATTAATTCCCCACGAAAAAAGATATCAATATAATTTAGAGAAAATTAATTATAATATCATTGGAGACCTAGGGTTTACTTTGCATGGGAAACCTCATCCTCTTGCATTGACCCAACTACTTCAACTAAGAAAGAGAATAAAATAAAGACATTTTGTCCATGTATTTAACGCTCAAGGTCCCGTGACTCCCTCAGCTTTACTCTAAACCGCAAACCGCTGATTAGGTAGTCATGCAAGAAGTACACGTGTACGATAATAACATCATGGCTATCTCTTCAAGATTCCCAATTCTATTCTTTTTTTAAGACAAATGTTTACTTGCTTTATA